>DWKL01004767.1:0-10350 GCA_018249415.1 Phareas burnsi
GTAAAAATACTATTTACAGAGCAAAAATATAAATACAAAACACAGAAATGGAAAACAAAAATCATATGTAAAATGGTCAGTGTCGCGGAAAGTACCCAAGGCAACATTTCCTCTTAACGTTTTAAATATCGTTAAAGCGATTTAAATAAATAAATAACGCTTTCTAAACACATCGCCCTACATATAGGATCCATTGTGTAATGCGTTCTATGCACACAAACAGAAACAAATACACAAACACCCAGACCCAGCAAGGAATCAGGCATACGCTCATTTAGGTTTCTGTCTGGCTGGGGATCGAAGTCGGCGCTGCGCGGTAGAGCAATATGGTGACCACTGCGCCACGCGGGTCGTGTATTTTCATACATTTGAATAGAAATTTTCGTGCAACGATATATGTATTTATAGAAACTGACTTTACTGTTAAACTATTTTTATATTTTTAAACAATTTTAAACTATGTACTTCAAACAAAATGTTTGCTTAATTTTTAGCTCTATAGGTTTTCTTTTAATTTGATATATACTATTGGTATTAAATATCTTTCTTAATTAATTTTTTTCTTAATTCAATTGTTTTAAAGTAACTTGATAGGTATATTTGATAGGTGGTAGAACTATTGTTCGCCGGAAGAAGTACTGCCGCCACGCTCATTATCCACCGTGAAGCAGTTCTTGTATTTCGGTTGGAGAAGTACAGTTATCGAGCACACAGCAAAGCGACCATCTTAATCTTTAGAACTTCAGACCTGTTTGAGGTTAGTCGTGGGTGTCCATGGGCTGTAGTGACCACTTAATATCAGGTCGCCCGCATGCTTGTTTGATACTTTTAAAACATAAAAAAAAACTCTATTATGAACATAAACATCTGCTCAAGAGAAATTGACAAGAAAATACGCATATTATGCAGATTTTGTAATAACTTGAACTTTTGACCAGCTTCTACGTGAGTTAATTCACGTAAACGTCAAGTTTTGAATATTTAAGTATGCAGAGATAGGCATGCACCTCTGATTTCTTTAAGCTAGCGTATTAGACATAAACCCGCGTAGCGCAGCGATTACTATATCGGGCTGACACCCAGAGGATTCCAGGTTCGATTCCCAGACAAGCAGACATCTAAATGAAGAAAGTAGATATCTTTTCTGATTTTCGGTGGTTGTGTACTGGTCTTGTATGTGTCCATGGCACCCACGATGGGGTATCCTATTGTAGGGTTTTGAGTATCAAAAGTGTTTGTTTGTTGAGAATCGTATAATTCCCACCCTCCCCTCTCCCCGTCGCACATAGTACCGTAGGGTATGACAAGCCTGGTAGGAGAGGAAGTCCTCCTTGTTGTTTAGCATCGTTTAACAGTGCTTCCATGATACATAATTAAAAATAATGACGATGTCTTTGGTGTTGAACCACAAAAGGTTCTACCACTTGTATAATAGTGCGGCCGCCGCCTATAGGATGAAACTTTAGGTACTATCGCCGCCTCCATAATTCGCCGTAAAGCAATTCTTGTCGTTCGGTTGGAGAGGTTTGGCTGCCGGCTAAACTTACAGCGCGGCGATCACCGTAGTCCTCAGGATTAGTGACGCATCTACGACCCTAGATAGGGTTTCGGTCCTGTTTGAGCTTATAAGGGGGGCTTGCTGAGTTCTGGCTTAAAAAGAAGGCACGTTTTTGAAAAGTTTCAGTTTTGTCCTTAGGAGTAGTATCACATATAGGAGCTTTATATGCAGACGGTTACACATGTTCATTGACGGCAGAATCACTTAACATCAGATGGGCTGCATGACCGTTTGCCACGAAGTAGGAAGGAAAACATGGTGATATTTTTCTTCAGTATTGAGATCTGTCTTTTAGGATTTGACTCAGACCTCCAACGAGCGAAATCGATATACCTGGGCTCAGTGTTACCTTAAACTGAATGACAATAAAAGGAGTACTTTCAATAGAATTGTTTTAAATGTCATCATCATTATTATCAATCCATTAATGTCCCACTGATGAGCAGGGGTCTCCTCGCAGAATGTAAAGGCCCAGGCCATAGTCCACCATGCTGGCAAAGTGCGGATTGGTAGACTTTGTGAAGTCTACCAATCCGCACTTCAACTTCAACTTCGAGAACTTTACAGAGAACTCTCAGATGCATAGGTTTCCTCACGATGTTTTCCTTCACCTTTAAAGAAAGTGATTATTCATTTCTAATGAAAAAAAGATATCTAAGTTTTAAAAGAGTGAGTGGAAATACTGAAAAGGCCTTAAGAATATCAGGTAATACATTCCAGGCGATGTCTCCTTTAACTTTACCTCACCCTACCTTTTACCAGTGGTCTGTTTCTTATCATACAAATCTGTATTTATTGTGTGTTTACTTTATGCTTCACACAATATCGTTTATTCGCGCCCAACAAATCTCTGGGTTGGGTGCTAAATGTTCTCACGGGTCAGGTTACACCCGATGTATTGTGTAACTGAATTTCTTTACACAAAAATGAAAGTTTTTTTTTTGTACACATCGCAACACTTCCGCTTATATCATCGCGAGACGTATACACCACTATAGCTCCACTTTCTTTTACTTAAGAGTGAAAGTTACTTGACTCGGCCGCTTCAGATGACCCCAAGCTTTGCGGTACACCGTTCGGTTCTCATTGACACGTAGACCTATTAAGCCTTTTCTATTGATTCGAACGCATACCTTGATGTGTTTGTTCGTATCGTGTTCGAAAAGGCGTTCTTTTTCAATGTCGTAAGATTCAGTTTTGATCGACAACGACTACAAGCAATTAGTAAAAGCTCGATGGAGTTGCTCTCGTTGATGTCTATTCTTAGGAGAGCCGTTTGTCTTACAAACACATTTACACTTAATTGTCTTTGTTTGTAACATATACTAACAATATCGTTAATGATATAGTCGCAAATATTATGTTAGTCGTAAAATCTTAATTGCCGATAGCCACCGCGTGTAAAATTTGAATGAATTGAAAAGCGGAAATAGAGTCTATTAAACTTTGCATTTGTGTGTTTAATGTAATTACGAGATATTTTCGTTTGATTTTACCAATTATTTCTACCAACCACAGATTCTCACCATCCCAGGTTGACTGCTAGCGAAAGCCTCAAAGCTAACTCCGCCCATTGTAAACCAGGTTTTTATAATATATATTAAAGATATGAAAATCGAACTTCGTAAAAAATTTATGCGAATGCAAACTGCGACAGAATTCAAGTACTTTGATAGACGTTAATACATAAGCGGTTCGGTAAGATTATGATTATGCCTTATGACCAGTTTATATAAATCTTTAATATATATTGAAATTAAAGTGTTCGTTCTCTTAAATTGTAAGTATATAATCGCACCTAAATATTACATCGTATAAATGTGGATAAACTTAACACGCTTATCTCAAAATTTAACGGGCTAGAAAATAATATTATGTTGCTTTCACTTAATTACCATTTAATGAGTCTGTAACTGTGATTGTGAGTGGATAAATAATAAGAACTGTGCACAATGGTACGAACGTGGTCTTAGGTTCGGTTCCCGAGTTTTTTGGGCATGTATATCAGGTCACGGTTAACAATGTAATTGCCAGCTTGGGAACGTGAGATGAGAGAAATTTCAAATTACTTATCTTCTTTGTCTCGGATACTCTTTATTGAGTGGTATTCTCTTGGATCAGTTCTTACTCATGGATGTAATAAAGCATGTAAAAAGGTAATGTACTGGTTGAACTATGTTTAAATAGTGTTCTTAAAAATGATGTCTATGTTGATGACGATTTAAACATTGATACAGAAAAGAATTCAAGTATAAGAGAGATTATTTTTGATATAGAAAAAAAAACGCACAACATTTATAAATAAGATTTTATTATATTTACGTGGATCCATCGCAAAATAAAGTTATTTTAAATAACTTAAACACATTTGTTAATAAATAAATGACTCGTTTGACTCGCACACATTCCACAAACTAAAAGTTGGTAAAATAAAAAAAATACAGTAAAATAAAAATAAAGTAAACAAAACGAAAATATCTTTGGAATGAAAAACTTAAAATATTTGGTACATATCAAATGTACTATCTATCTCTTATAAAAAGAATATTAAGTAGATATTTACGTATATACAAAAAATATTAAATTATATAATACTTTCAATATTACGACAGAAGTACGTATTATTATAATAGAGGTATGTATGAATAGAAAATACTTTAAAATACATAGAAAAAAAATAGAGGTAAGATAATAAAATGTACATTAAAATAAAATCAGTCAAGAACTTAAAGCGTAAAATAAAAACTGGTAAGTAAAATAAAATGTAAAATCATTCACTCGATCGTAATACATTCAAATAAATAAAACGGTGGTCGTACGAAGATAATCGGAAAACACGCAAAAGACAATCCACTCAAACTGAGGGCACTTGTCAAATTTTAAGCCGCCAAAATGGTTTAACCTAAAATTTCTTTAATAAATTAAATTTCATAAATAATGCTTTTATACAAGACGTTAAACTTGACTAAGATTAGTCTTACGCCTGTTTTACATGTCCGCCGTAGGCCATGTTCTGGGCTTCCTGTGACCTGCCCCATCCACCGCTGCTCTCCCAGCCATGTTCCTCGTGAGCTGGTTCAGACCAGCCACTGCTTTTCTTGGACTCGAGGAGCTTCTTCAGGGCACCGAAGGCTGCGGCGATAAACGCGATCTTGCCGAGGAGGTAGGCCTTGAAGACTGCGAAGGCGATGATGCCAAGGAACAGCGGGACGAGAGCTGCCAACTTGAGCTTGATCAGAGCCAGGATGGGGAGGAGTTTCTTCAACTTCTTCTTCTTCTTGCCACGGCCTGTGAGAAAAAAAAATCTTCAGTACAGATTTCAAGTAAATTACTCTTTGCAATAACTAATATCTTGTAAATACAACATTGATTTCGAATTAATTGTTCTAATCTCGTAAAATTTTTTTGCACGATACAAAGACAAGAAATTAATTTTGAAAAATGTGAGTGTTGTCTGTACTGGAACAGGCTTAGAAAGATATGAATTGATGTCGACTTTCACACAAAGATAGACTTTACAACTAGTACTAGCAATTGTTGTGCCAATTGTTTTTGGTGATACAAACTAATTATATTAGTAACGTTTTTGGATTCAACCAACGTTAAATTTAAAACTTCACATAAGGATTTTTTCTTTTAATTTAGCTTCTTTTTCTTCTTCTCCGTCTTTTTCTTAAAATTATAATTATATTAAATTACAGAAACAATAAAAACTATTTGCATATGTCACAGATAACTTCCAAAGAAGTAGCAATAAAAATAATTAATTTCCCTCACAATTTTTTTGTTGCAGCCAATTAACTTCGACAAAACAATTTTTCAAAATACCCTATTCTGCCCCTTTTCAAATTATAACTGCTGTGTTTTGGCTTGAGGAGCGTGCTGAAGCCTCTGCTTATTTATCTCTATATCTACCCATCTTACGTCTCACGTAAGTACCTGAAGCCTTCGAACTCAGTACTTGGGAATCGCAATGCCTTTAATTACCAGTTTCAGATGTATCACGTCTAGATGTTAATTAGACGTAATAAGTGCTTAACATTAGGAACACTGGATATTCTGGGACTAATCTACTTAATAAAACTCTAAAACTGGTTGATAGACAACTCACAATATAAACCGCCGTGTTTACAAGCATGAAGATTTTAATATAGTTCATTGCAAAATAAAGATGACCCTAAGAAAAGCTCTTTAAAAATATATCCCTTAAGAGGGTTAAACAGGGAAGTAAGTTTGTATGGGAAATCGCCTTTTTTGGAGTTACGAATACGGAAATTGATGTTTACGTTTAGTTCACAAATTCAAGTCAGTTCTATTAGCGTTTTTAAAAATACAGACCCTAAAAGTGTAAAATTAGGGATTCGTGAATAGTATTACATAAAAAACTTACCTTCTTCTTCAACAGAGTTATCCTCGATGAAGGACCTTGGCATCCTGAGCTGGAAGGCATGATGGTCCAAGAAGTCCAACACGTTGTCAACGATCCTCTCTTCAACTTGCATCTCCCTGGCTTTGGGATCTTCGGACAGGGGGTCGTAGCTGCGTGCTGACCTTGGGCTGCCAGTTCTCACGAACGTCACCCCCTCAGTTATGCTCAAGTCCTTGGATACAGCCAGGTTTTCGGTATACTTCATCGCTTTTTCCTGGTAAAGAGATATGTTTTAAGTTAATTTGGAATATTGGATAAAGTAACAAAATAATAAAGGTTTAATAAAATTATGTTTCGAGCTTTTTCTTTGGTCCAAATTTCGGTAAAATTTCTATTCAGCTTAATTTGGTCTAAATTTCGATCCGTCCAAGTTGCGACTAATTACAGTTTTATGACTCCCAATTAAATTTACTTAATTTCGTAATTTTAAATGTAATCGTTTTTTAATTGTAATAAAGACTAAAAGTCATATACAATTAAAAGTACTATTTGGGTCAACTAGGATGTGGCATTTGATTTTCATTAGCCAATTTGTTTTTTTAAATAGTGCCTGGTATTGTATCGAAATATATATTTCGATTTTTATTACTATTTAAAAAAAACGACCCATTTTCATAAACAATTCATAAGGAAATAAACTCATCCTTAATTATTAGTACTGTATTATCCTCAAATGACGCAGTTTCCGAAAATTAATTAAAAATGATTTGACTTTTTATCCGCATTTAAACACCCAAAACTGCACCGGACTCGAACCCAGGACCCATCGATATCACAATCTAACACTAACGCTACCCTACATCACTGTCACTGCACTTCACTTCACAACACACCTTCAAACACAACATCGTGTCCGTCTCCACACAGTCTCGTAGCGCCGAAATGAATCTTTCTGTTGGCCCATCCTCCTTAGCGGTGGGCATCGCCACAGCGCTTGCCACAAGACAGAGTACGATGAACGCTTTCATCTTTGCAAGCCAAACCTCAATTGTCAAAGTGCTTGTACCCCGCACAGTTTTATTTTGTGCGCCCCCCCTCGCTCATATGTCACGGAGCTGTGACGAAACTGTTTATCTTAGACGTATTAACACGTATCTATGAAAAGTGTGTTTCCGTGACATTATTCGGGGTTAACGGATTTGTTCGAGCGTCAGCTTTGTTAATTTTCTTTGTTAATGCTATTAACGAGATTTGGGCGCACAATAGACGGTGATTGAATTGACTGTGCAGTTATGCATGTGCTTAATAAACTGAAATTATTTTTATTTGGTTTTCGGGACGTGATGACGTGGTTGTTTTTATACTTTTTGAGAATATAAAGAATAGAGATAGAAAGATTTAGATAGCGTTCTAATAAAAAGAAGCTTTTTCTACTGGACATAGGCGTGGCATCTACATATCAAAGTATATAAATACACGCCTGTATTCAAATACAATGTTGTGTCAAAATTTCGTAGTACCTGATCGGTAAACTTTCAGAGATGATCGATTTTGTAAAAGAAAATCTGCAGTTTTATTTAGGTACATATATTCGTCTTGAATATGATATTGTTACCATTATAACATTTTTTTTATTTTATTTATATTAATTTATGCATACTATAGATAATTTCCTACTTATACACATAAATATTTTTTTCGAAATTATGTGCGTATTAGAAATTACTTATCACTTGCTTTGACGGTGAAGGAAAACGTTTTGAGGAAACCTACACATCTGACAGTTCTTTGTAAAGTTCTCGAAAGTGTGTGAAGTCTACCAATCTGCACTTGGCCAAGGCCTAACGCTTCTCATCCTAAGAGGATATTCGTGGCCAGCATTGGGGCAGAACTAGGTTGATGATGACGAATATGACATTTGTTTATACATACGATTTGATTAGCTCTCGTAATTTCTGTATAGCAGTGATAACCTAGTGATTAAGATTCCGGGCTCTCGCATGGGAGGCCCGGGGTTCGAATCCCGCACGCCCCTGTGATTTTTCGAAGTTATGTGCGTATTAGAAATTAATTATCGCTCGCTTTAACGGTGAAGGAAAACATTGTGAGAAAACCTGCATGCCTGAGAGTTTTCTATACAGTTCTTGAAGATGTGTGAAATCTACCAATCCGCACTTAGCGTAGTGTACTATGGCCAAACCCTAATTCTGTGAGGAGACCCGGGCCCAGCAGCGGGACATTAATGCGTTGATGATGAATTTCTGTATATTTGACTTTTACACTTTTTGATAAAGTATTTCATGCTTGTCTGCTCCTACAAACGGAATTAATTTAACCTTAAAACCACAACTGAAATATGTTACTAACATATGTAGATCTCGCAAAAGTTTTTCGCAATCTTGGAAGCTGTCTAATTTTAGTTGCTTAATTCCTCAAGTAAATCCGGGCTTATTACACCAGTGTGGGTTTCCACAACACGTTTCGACACGTTATGTAATCTATCGAGTTAAACAAATCGAAACATTAAATTAAATTAAACATTGTTGCTAAGTATTAACTGCTGTTACTAGGTAATCTTACATAGCTATATTTCTACTAACAAACTGTAGTTCTACAACCTGTCGGATGTATTTTATAAAATAATATATTTGTCATTAACATTATAAGGAGATAAGAATGTGGATTAGCTATTTATATTTTGTATTTTATTATCGACCCCTTAATGTCCCACTACTGGGCACGGGTCTCCTCTCAGAATGTGAAGGGTTAGGCCATAATCCACCACGCTGGCCAAGTGCGAATTGGTAGACTTCACACACCTTCGAGAACTTTACAAAGAACCCTCAGATGTGTAGGTTTCCTTACGATGTTTTCCTTCATCGTTAAAACAAGTGATAATTAATGTATAATACGCACATAACCTCGAAAAATTAGACGTGCGCGCGGGGTTCGAACCCCGGACCCTCAGCTTTAGATGCTGGAATCTTTACCACTAGGCTATCATTGCTGTTAGGCTATTATTTTGTATTTTAATACCATTTAAATAGGTAGGAAGAACGGTACATATATAGGTTATCCGGGGAGGTAACACTTGGAAGAGCCCCTGTTATTTTCATAAACCCTGGTGAATTCTATTATCATAGACCCACACAAGCTTTCCGTGTCGTGGGTGCCATGAACACATACATAGACGAGTATCCCTGACTCAGAACAGAAATTTAAATTCACCATTAAGATGTCTGCCTGACCGGAAATTGAACCCGGAACCTTCGGTATGGTGACCGATGCCCCACTCAGGTCGTCTAATGACTATACAAACTTTATAACCAGTATTGTGTAGTAGAGTTTGACCTGTAGTTTCGTTTTCACTTAGATCCATTGTTAGCTTTTTAGGTGGGCATGTACACGGTAAGTAGGCATGCCGGTGAGTTGCAAGTATTGGACTGATTTTTATAGTAGAGTTGCAGGGAATATTTTCGTAGTAACCAACGAGCATTCAGTCCACCTTATAGCAAGTAGTGTTTGAGAGACCCAACTGCGGTTGACTGCGGTGGCAACACTGCCACAATTTCTGAATAACATCCGTGTTAAACACGTCTGTGTTCTGGTATGATGGGTGCAGTAAGGGAGTAACTTACACGAAGCGGTCCAACTTAGTTTTTTTTTTTTATGTTCGAAGAGTAGCATATGAGCGTGCAGGCCACCTGATGTTAGGTGGTCAGTGCAGCCCTGCAACAGCTCATGGACACCCACATTTAACCTCAAACAAAACTGAAGTTCTGTCTGAGGTCGTATATAGATGCGTCACTACTCCTGAGGACTAAGATGATCGCGTCGTTGTAAGTGTGCCTAGCAACCGTAAATCTCTAACTGAAACACAAAAACTATTTTACGGTGGATTATGAGGGAAGCGGTGGTACTTTCCCGGACGAACTATAGTTCTACCACCTTAGTGATCAGGATTAGCACCGCGATTATGACCGACTGACGTAGAACTTAAATCATAATTGTAATTGAGTACAAATATCCATAGCCCTGCGGTTTGCGTAGATTGTAACTGATACACAAAGTTAAGCAATCGCGGCTCGGTCAGGAGATGGATGGGTGACCGCTAATAGCAACTGTTCAGCTTTCGTTCTTCGGAGGCATGTTAAGCTGTCGGTCCAGGTTGTTATTCTTAGATAGCAGTGGTTAATTGTCGGAGGCCTCGTAAAAGGTTTGAAAAGATTCGAAGCTGCTCCACCAATCCGCATTGGAGTAGTATGGTGCAGTATACTACAGGCCTCAATCGGTTGTGGGGACACTGCTCCACAGACCCAAGGGTAGATAGGTACGTAGGCGGTAGTGCCTATTTACTATGGGCACTATTGTTATTATATTTATTACTATTATATGTATTAGGTGGATTACGTTAGCTACGACT
>DWKL01004768.1:0-10350 GCA_018249415.1 Phareas burnsi
AAATAAATATTTAATATTATTATATTTAATATTGGCTGGTTTTATTTGGTTTCTTCTATCTTATTTTTTGTATATAATAAATAAATACATTACATTACATACCATTGTACCATAATTTATCCTCCAAAATTCAAAATCAAACAGTAACTTGAAACGATCTTCTTGAAACTGCCAACTTTCTATATAGATATTATGTATGTATTGTATTTTACTTTACGTCATTTCGAACGGCATTGGCGTCAACTGTATCATTCAAAGTAGTTTTTGTTCAATGTATTGTAAGCGTGTTCTTTCATAGTATTATATTATAACAAGAATCTTTATAACCAGTCAAGTCCACGGTCCACGGTCCACTAATATAGATTATTGATCCATCTTTGCTTTTCTTATAGTAAAAATTAGCAAACGAATATGCAGTCGGCCTGATGTTACATGGTCACTGTTGCCCATGAACACCATTAACTAATACCAAATACAGTTGAAATTCTATCTAACGTTGGCTACAGATGCATTACCATCTTAAAGGACTAAGATTGAACGCCTTGAGTTATTGTCTCTCCCATAACACAGTCTTTAAACCAGAACACAGCAGCGTCTAACACTGCTATATAAGGACAGTATCGTGAGAATACATAGATATCTTAGAGTTCCCCGCAAAATTCTCAAAAGGGTGCGAAGTCTACCCATTCCCGGTGCGTTAGGGTGTTGGACTATGGTCTGTTCATTCTGAGAGAAGACCTGTACCCAATACGGGTACAGTGATGGATTTATGTTTTTTTATTTATGTGAGAAGAATAGCAAACGGAACTGGAGGCCACATGACGTGGGGTGGTCACTGCGGCCCATGAACAACCACGTCTAACCTCCAACAGAACTGAAGTCTGATCTGAAGTCCCACAAATGCGTTGCTACTACTGTACTAAGATGTTCGTTTCGGTCTGAGTATACCCGACAATCGCACTTCTCCAACCGAAACATCAGAATTGCTTCACCGCGGATCTATCCTAATCAGATGACATTGACTGTTTGTTCTCCATTTTCTCCACTATAATTATAATAATTAACGCAACACAAAACCTTGGCGGTGTATAAATACGATATCTGACCGAAGATATTTTTATCATAAATCTATAGGTTATCGGTCCTAGCTGGGGCATTCGATAAGATATTGTGAAGCGAAGGACAGACAGATCAGCTGCAAAGTCATATTAGTGATTTTATTGTAATAAAAATATCTCATAATAATAATTTAATAGGTGGTAGAACTATAGTTTGTCCGGTTAGGTACCGTCGCCGTTCTCGTAATCCACTGTGAAGCAATTTGTTTGTTTTGGTTGGAGTGGTGCGGTTGCCGGGTAAAATTATAGCGGCGCGATTAACTTAGTCCTCAAGAGTAGTGACGCATCTAAGTACGATTTCAAATCGGATTTCAGTCTTGTTTGGGAATAACTGTTGATGCCCATGGACTGTGACCATTTAACATCAGGTGACTTGCACGTTCGTTTGCAACTCTTTTCACAAAAAAATCACAAAAAAATGAATTTAACTGTCTGTCTGTAACTTGTCTGTCTGTCTGTAACTTGAAAATGGGTACATCAACACACAAAAAAATCCGAATTTGTTTTATTTGATTTGTGTGTAGAGATTATTCTTGGATACATTTATTGTGTTCTTCAGAGTACTAAATTGCAACGCCTTGAGTGTCCTTCCCTTTACCACATTCTTCAAACTAAAACACGGTACCGTTTAACATTGGTGTTATAAGACAAATATTCGTGCCTTAGGTGTCTCCTAAGTCACATCACATAAGGCCCTACTACCTTAGTTTCACTTACATAATACCTAAAGGTACTTACGCTATTCGTATTAATTCTTATATTTGAACGGTTTTAAGGTTAAATATTACGTGAATAAGAATAGTTACCTTACATCATCATTAATACGGGAAATTAATGTTGCATATAATAGTTTTGAAATGTGATAGTTGAGTAACACGGTATTAGGGCACGGAGTACGCTTTAGAAGCCAAAAAGCACGTTTTAACTTAAAATAATATCTTAAAATATTGGGGACTATTGCAGCGACACTCATCATTTTTAATTAACACATTATTAATTTTTAATCAGTGCCTGTCAATAGTTTTGTCCCTCTACCGCAGTTTCGCCATGACCACGATCCTTGCGATGGGGTCGAAATATAGGCAATTAAAAAACAGCATATCGTGAGTACCCGTTACGTAATTAAAATGTATTATTTCCACGATAATATTAGCTTAAAATTTTAAATCATCATTTTTGTAATTAATAATGTTATTATTCGATTATATTTACCATATAACAAAGTGAAGTGATCGACTAGGAAATTAATTAAAAGTTCGGTAATTAAAATAAAAGTTTGATAAAAGTATAATCTTAAAATTGGCGTAAAAGGATCCCTGAAATCCGATGAAGCATTGATTATTCTGATGTAGCAAATGTCCCTGTACTAATAATATCGACTTCAGATAGGTCTTTCGTTCCGTTTAAGGATTTTTTCATGTTAAAAAGTAGTAAACATGCGTGCAGGCCGCCTGATGTTAAATGGTCTTTGCAACCCATGGACATACGTCTAATCTCAAACAGGACAGACATCCTATCTAAGGACGTACCTAGATGCATTACTACTCCCGAGGACTAATGATGGCCTCGCTTGTACGTGTACCAGACAATCACATCTCTCTAACCGAAATAAAAAAACTTTTCATGTTGGATTATGAGGACGGGCTCAAATATTTAGTTGCAGCGATCGTCTTACAGTTTACAAAACATATAAAACTAATTTGTGAAATTTCAAAAATAAAATGAAAAAGCGTAAAGAAAATTAGGTGCATTGTATAAATTCAAGTAAGCATTTGGGTGCGTTTTTAAATAGGGTTTTAACTAAACGATCAATATGCACAATTAGGTCTAGAATTTTCTTGGTACACTCATTGTATATACGTGCCATGCGGACCACTGGTGAGTCGCGTTTAAGATTTGTGTAATTAAATTAATTTCTGAGTAGGCTGGCTGTATGTCGTGGTATTTTGTTGGGAAGATTAAAAGACAATTGATTCATAAACTTCATGCTCGTGTACTGGTCCCTGCCCTACCTCTGGGCTCTAGTCGCCTCTGGTTGAGGAGCTTTAATTAAACACGATCTAGTAGACTTCACAAACCTTTGAGAACTTTTGAATAACTCTCAGGCATGTAGGTTTCCTCACAATGTTTTCTTTCATCTTTAAATAAAGTTATAATTAATTTCGAATACTACGAAACTTCAAAAAATTGTTGGTGCCTTTACCTGTGATTTAGATCCTGAAACTGTACCCCTAAGCTGTCACTGTTTAACACGCATATATTTTTTTAAACTAACTCAAGCAGATTCGTGCTGTGCATGCATGATATTCGAACTCCGATTCCTTTTCGCGGGACCTTCGAAATTAATGTCACTAGCTTGTTCCTATACACGGAAAAACATAATTTTATATATACTCTTTTTCTCTTAGGTGCACCCCCGTTGCCATCGTCTACCCTTACGAAGAAGAACTCTTCCCGAAGAAACGCGTGGGGGAACCTCTCGTATGCAGATCTCATTACCCAAGCTATCACGTCAGCGCAGGACAACAGACTCACCCTCTCGCAGATTTACGAGTGGATGGTCCAAAACGTGCCATACTTCAAGGATAAGGGAGACAGCAACTCCTCTGCTGGATGGAAGGTCAGTGATGATTTGAATTTTCCACAAAAAACGGTATTTTTAATAGCAACTGTTTGTTCATTAGCATATTGACGAACGATTTTACGTAAATTAATTCCATGAATGTATTTACGAAAAGTAATTCTAATCTCGGAAGAATTTTTGTTCACGCTGAGTAGAAATATAAATATTCTTCCATTATTAGTCCATCCGCTTAGTTTGGTAGTAGTTTTTAATCAAAATTCAGACTAATTTGGCCACTAGTATTCGCTGTGGTATTATCGTATACATTATACGTCGTTCGCACGAAAATTATACATTTTTAGAATAAATAGCTTAATCAAATTTACGGTAAATAATCGCATGTATAGTGACGTTTATCACTCAAGACTAAAACTCAATACCTTTATAAGAATGTCTAAGTAACACATCAATCGAAGGCAGTTTAAAGGTTATATTATCTTTTGTGTTTATTTATTTATTCTCTTCGACCACAAAAAGTGGTACCAAAGGCGGTTTATACTAAGGATCATTTTTCTGCCAGCCAACCTTGAGTATGTGCAGAGAACATTTCTTCTGGTTTCACTGAGACTTAAAATATGTGACAATGGAGGCAAAGTGTATAAAAGTATTGTAATATAATATATTCAAACTTAATTCTACGTAACCCTACGTTTTGCGATTGGTTATTGTTTTCAATAGAACGCTCGTTCTATTTAAAGCTGGTTACAGATAAACGACATCTCTCAGGAATAATGAAAAGCGTTACATTCTGTACTATTATTACATACAAAAGGAAGACGTCATAGCATTTCAGAAATTATTGAAACAAAACGTACATAGAACATATAATGATATAATGGTTCGTAATTAACATTGGATATCCTTGAATGACTATGTTTTCTGGAAAGATTGCGTGAAACAAGTTTGTTTTGAACAGAAAATTGTGCGTAAATTTCAATATGAATCACGAATTTAAGAAAATATTCATATGTCATATGTTATATTAATACGTAATATATACCATTAAATGTAGAAATTTAATTTATATGTTGTTTTTGTTCGTAACTTTGCTTGGAATTCAGTAATATACTTAAGTTATCTTGTAATGAGTGCAATATTTTTAAATGTGTATAGTTATACATATTTTTTAGATAAAGAGACATTTAACTTATATTTCATTAATTTTCACCTGTCAATTGAAAAAGATATCTCAATCAAGTGATTACACTGTTGATGGGCATGGGCGTCTGTCCCCACGACCTGGGGATACCTGGAGCACACTCCACTGCGCTGCTCTAATGCGGATTAGTGCAGTGTGCACGTGTTTGATTACATTTTACATCACATATGTTTAATTTATTTTTTTTAGAATAGTCCTCATTTAAATTTGTCCAATCATTTTGAGTAAAAAGTCACACTTTTTAAGGACACAAACTTTTAAAGACACAAACGTATAAGCTCCCCGAAGTTCCCCGATGAACGTAAACTTGAAACAAACAGCTCAAAATATTCAAATGCTCGCAAGATCCAAATGCCCGCGAGCAATTTTCGGTGGAAACATTTTTTAGGGCATTCTTGACATGAATCACTTGGCGGGTGTCCATTACGATCCAGCGTGGCATCTCGCCACAGATCCAACATTGGCTATCGGAAAATGTGGGAGCTGAAATGTTTGACATACAGATATGCGTAAACTGACCGTTTAGTTACCGCTAACACATATATGACTCGCGTTATAGCGTCACTGAAATTCAAGATTTGTACATAACACTTATTTATACATTATCATAAGAATTTGTGGTATGAATACGGTTCCGTGGTTCGGGTTTGTATACCGCCATTTTTTAATACACTTCAAAAAACTAGGTCTTAAGTTCGTTTGTACATATTTTTATATATGTTCTCCACTATATTCGTTGATTGTAGACCAATTTTAAACATATTTTGTGATCGAAAGGATATACATATATACTCCTGAGGTGGTCCCAATTTCAAGGCAGGATTTGATGATAGAGTCTTAGGAAAATAGAGAGAAATTCTCAAAAAATCCAGATACGTGTGTATTTGTTAATTTTTCATAATTTATACAGGTGTTTACGTGTTAGAGCCATCATCTCATGATCACGGTTAAGAGTTACGTAACAGTACTGCGATTTGTCGATAGATAGTACCTACCAAAATTCCATTAAAATTTATTTTTTACTTCGTAGTGATGTAAAGAATTTTTTTTGTTAAAACTTTTTTTACTTAAATTTTGTGGGATTCGAAATTAATTATCATTTGCTTTAACAGTGAAGGCAAACCATGAGCAAAATTTCATACTTCTCTATAATGATCTCAAAGACACTGTATAAAGGTAATAATTTGCATTTAGCCAGCGTGGTAGACTACGAACGTAGCCTAAACGAACAGGTGGCCTGTACGCTCGTTTGCTACTCTTCAAACAAAATAATCTCAATCTGAGAAGAGACCGTCCAGCAACTATGACAAGGCCAATTATTAATAATTAATTATCATTCTTCTTAACATAAATCAGAAACATAAACATCGTAGGGAATCCCAGTTGAACAATAATTGATTGATAATTATTATAAACAGGTACAAATATTTAGTAACTTTCTCAACATAGGTACTTAAAAAGCAGGTTAGTCAATAAATAAATGTATATGGTTAAACATTAATTTAGCAAGTTTTCCATTTTCGTAATGGTAACATTTAACGTAAAAGATTAAACTCATTGATAATATTTGCGAGCTTGATAATTAATTTTGTTACTATAAAATGTGTCTCTTGTAAAATAAGAGAGAAGAAGATCGCTACTCCTCTTATTCTTAGACCCATTCGATAAAAATATATTATTGTAAATCATTTTACATCTTGTCAGAGCCGATACATATATTGTTAATATATAGACACATTAAAAGTCATATATTGTAACAGGGTAGGTATCTATGAAACATGTGATAGACTAGTGGTTAAGATTCCGGCCTCTCATGCTGGGTGTTCGGGGTTCGAATCCCGCACGTACCTCTGCGTTTTCGATGTGTATATATGTACGTATTAGAAATTAATTATCAATTTCTGTAATGATAAAGGAAAACATCGTGAGCAAACCTACACATCTGAGGGTAAAATTTTCGAACCTGCGTGAAATACCCCAGTTCGTACATGGTCAGCATGGTAAACTTTAGCGGAATCTTTCACAATCTGAGAGGAAACCAGTACCTGCAGTGGGACATTAATGAGTTGATGATGAGGTATCTATTTAAAAGTGGCTTCTTGTACTCTCTAATTATGAATAATTATATAATAAAATTTGCGTTGTCTGTATGCATGTCGACTTCGAGTCCCGACTTTGCGACTAGGAATTCTACTATAGAATCAACCAATAGTGAACAATTGGCTGCCAAATACTACGACCATCCTAATATGGAACAATATAAAACATACGATAATTCTATTATAAATAGCGTAAGTAGTTATAAAATATTGATATCGAGATAAACATAATTAAATGCGTTGGCTCGTCGCTAAACAGTTTGAACTCACGCCACGGGCGGTTTCCGCGTTCTGTACTTGCTGGCAATTAACTGTGTCAGGGTTGCCAACTTTGTTTTTGGGGAAACAAAAAATATTTGGACCGCTCATAAAGTCTCAAAGAGATATTGTTCATAATTAATTCAATATTCGGAATTTGTAAATAGATTGACAGATATTTATTTGTTTTTTGTAACGTAACGGGTATACTCGAATTTGTATAAAAATTAATACAGCTCGGCGCCAGCCGCGTGAACCACTCTCTATTGTTTTATTTTTTTAATGGGATCCCTATATATAAAAAGTAGTGCATCACTCCTCGTAAGTTGTGGCAATCGCCTAAAATCAACGCTAAAATCGATTCAGCCGTTTCTAAGATTAACCGTACAGGCCGATAAAAAAAACTTATTGCATTATGGAATGAAAAGTCCATCCATCTATTAGCTCTGGAAAATC
Source organism: Phareas burnsi (assembly GCA_018249415.1). Classification (NCBI taxonomy): domain Eukaryota; kingdom Metazoa; phylum Arthropoda; class Insecta; order Lepidoptera; family Hesperiidae; genus Phareas; species Phareas burnsi. The sequence goes on from DWKL01004768.1 coordinate 7,714, forward strand.
CACTGCTAGACTTGAGTCTTCTCTAGAAAGGGTGGTTTTGCCGTAGTCACCGTGTACATGTAAATATTAATGACCTCGGTAGATGAATATCGTCGCAGGACTACTGTCTGTCTGCCTCTATTTGCTGTATTTAGTTTTGTATCTTAGTCGTCTCCTACGACATCTATGGGAAGACAAGGATTGCTGATATTGAGATTGATACCATACAGATTAAACGAAAATACTATCACATAAAATATTTTACGGGAATTTATGAGAAATAAGGCATAGTGACAGCCCTGTTTATCAAGAATTACTAATTATATATTCACTTTTAGGTCGGAGCATGCGGCCATAACATGGACTATATTTGTCGCTACAATCATTCCTGCGGTTTTGCGGCTTACAGCTTTGTATTAGTATTAAAAACGAATACACGATAGCTTTGTATAGATATAAATAAAACTAGTGTCCGTTAAAGATATATTAAATCCATTTAAATTTATTACGCAAATTAATCGACTAGGCAAATAAAACTGAAATATTCGTTAGCGATTTTAATGTAAGTGTCGTCGTCTTCAAGAACTATTTAAGAGCAATAATATTAATTTAAAAAAATGGTTTTGGAACAGTACCCCTGTATCAACAAAACTGAGGAATTGAACCTGAAATTAATTGAAAACTTTTCCGTGTTAACAAATATTTTCGAATTGGCAATTACTATGAACGCATGGTTCAAGCTGGCAGTACTACCCCTACATCATTAGCGATGAGGAATCGTAGCGTGTAAAATTACGAGAAAGTTTTTATTTGCCAATTCCCAAAGATTTATGACTTTTGCCAACTGTGCCTCTGCATCATGAGGTCTGAAGAGGTGGAATTTAATATTTTATAATACATATTATCTCTGCTTAACCATCATATAAAATATTTAAAATCAGCAATTTCTTAACTCTTATGGTTTAGGCTGGCAATACTTCTGCATCATTAGAACTGAGACGTTTAAGGTCAAAGTTAATATCATTTTATATCGTTATAAATACTCAACGCTCGTGTAAGTTTCACGAGAACAGATTATGTAGAAGTTGAATTATCTTGATATGTGTAAAACACGGTGCCTTAAGGAGTTCCAGCCTAAATTGGAAGTATCGACTATTAGGTCTTAACTAGTTTGATATTGTAGTACCATAAAGAGCAACTCTTTGAATTAAAAAAAGATTAATATTTAATTGTATAAAAATAAAAGAAAGTTGGAAATATTAGTATCTAAATATCTAACAATTACATTTTCTTTCTTTCTTTTTTCCTAATTGTCACTCTCTAGTTATTTAATAATAGCGACCTATACATTTTTTCGGCTTTAAAAATACGTTACCGGTCTTAGGGATATCGAATGCCGCCATTTTGACGCCATGTTTTTTCTTTTTACTTTAGTATCCTTTTTCAAGACGCTCTTGCGTGTATGTTCGGCTAAAGCTTTATTTAATTATGATAATAATACACACATCCTTTTTACAATGGACGTAAGCTTATATTTGAAGCCTTAGTCCTATAGATTTACTGTTTTATTTATTACATACTTTCCGACTGTTTTAATCTTTTTTTTTATTGACGGTAAGCCGCTGGAGGGGTTGGACCTTTGAAAAATCTTTTGATTTCGCATATTTATTATTGAAATTAGTTGAAGGAATATGAATTGAATGGTACCAAATTAAGCCCGATATTCCTCTAAGTAAACTTAGTTTGACAATAGGTTTTATGTACTGCAAAGAGTATGGGTACAAGTTCGCGTTGAAGTAAAACTTGTTTGATGTTCTGGCAGATCCTTACGAATAAACTTATAATAAATAAGTCATCTTAGAATTTATAAACCTACTCGAGGCGATATTCTAAATGCAATAAAGACAGTTAATTCAACTTTTTTATGTAGAAGCAAAACGAATGTGCAGGCCGGGCCACCCGATGTTAAGCGGCCACTGCAGCCCTTGGACACCCTCATCTAACCTCAATTAGGACTGAAGTCCTATCTAAAGTTGTATCGATGGTAGCCTTGCTATAAATGTACCCGACAATCACAACCCATCAACCCAGACGCTGGAATTGGCTCACGGCGGATTATGAAGGTGGTGATGGTACCTCCTCGGATGAACTACAGTCCTATCACCTATAAAACATTTTGGAATTACAAAGATATGCATTTGAGGTAGGAAGGTCCTGGGTCCTATGCAAGAATAATAGTTTTCCAAATTCGGCGTATTTTTCAAATTTTGCTGAAGTAGTTGTGCATTATATTGACGCAGCCTGTTTTGATACATGCCCCTCCTAATCTAGCTGACAACGCCATCTGATGGCACCTTGCAAATTAGATGGTGTTATCTTCTAAATGTTATCAATATGGTACGGTCAGAACTCTTTTTAAAATATACTTTACTTATCTTAATTTATAAAGGTTTTCAATAATATAATTCCTTTAAAAATATTACCAGATTTTTAATAATGTTTGTATACCTTAAGATTTCTTTTCTGCTTTATGTATTTACTGAATGTGATGCTGACGCTGCGGTCAAAGCATTGACATGCTCCGTAGTCCCAAAACGCTCTTAGATGAATTTGAGGTACTTCAAAAAATTTTATAACTTTTCATTTAATGTCAATTAC
>DWKL01004769.1:0-10350 GCA_018249415.1 Phareas burnsi
TCTATTATATGTTATGTTTATATAAACATAGCATATAATATCTTTTTATTATTACAAAATATGTTATTAATTTGTATATGTTTTTAATACTATATAAATGTTTATGAAATAAAAAATATAGTTAAATTAATTAATCCTAATTTCATATAACTCTATTCTTATATCATATGGTATATATTGATATTTTTATAGTATACATTTTAGGTTATATTAATTTATTTATATACATTGGAATAATTTGTATTGTATGTACAGTAAAACAGTGAACCAAATAACATTTTGTTGTAACTGTCGCATACTACCAGTGTGTTTTGATGTAATAAGTTTGACGTGTTGCGATACGTTATACTCGATACGATGCGATGTGCTCAATGTACTAGTATATAAATACATTTATGCTCTATGTGTTCTTATAAATAATATAAAGTTGTCCGTAATTTTATAATTGTTTTTTTTATTTAACAACTAATGTACACTTAAACCTTAATTTTTTTTTATTGAAAGTGGAAGAATTTAATACCTTTAATTGTCTTTAAAATATTCTTTCGATGCTTATTTAATAATGCGATTAATATTTTTCCTACAAAACCTCAAATCATAACAAAAAACAAAACACATTCGATTCATTTGATTTAGGTCTTAAGGCTCGTATAAAATACATTTTGTCAATGTCACTGTGGGTTCGTTTCTTGGTACCTTCAAAATTGATTTTTCGCAGACTTCAAATTGTAAGTGTTTATATTATTTTTGTAGTCACTCCTCATTTTGTACAACATTGTGGCCACTATCATTTTTGAAAATAATACAATACAATATAATTATAATAATCCACGTGACAGTGTCTACAATAACGATCTGACACGCAGAAAGTTCCGTTCAATCTCCCTCAAAAATCCAAATGAGGAATTTAAGTTTCCGTTTTGGGTTTGGGTGTTTGTATTCTCGTCTTTATAATTGTCCATAATACTTATGATTATTGGAACAATGAGTGTAGAAAGCGTTAATATAATTTAATGTAATGTTATTTAATGCGTATTTGGCCAGCATGGTGGACTTTGGCCTAAACTTTCTCAATCTGACACAAGACTCGTGCTCAGCTGAGGGACAGAGTATTAAGATGAATATGAGGAATTTATAATAATTAATATATATTTAATCAAAATAATATCCCTTTTAGACAGGTAGATAACTATACTCTTTATTGCTTGTACATTACAAATACAAAAACACAAAAAAATCACACAAACAATAAGGCAATATTTTCTCATGTTAAGCGATATTGCTTAACACGTTGACTGTAATAAACACATCTATCGTGTTTTGCTGTTCGCGCCGCCCGTGCAGCTCGCACGTATACGGTGTGTGCCGCCGTACTGAAACATGCCTGTTGTGTTGCGCGCCGCACGGGTGGATTGTTTCGTACATTAGCCGCCGCAGTCAACATGTTAAAAGCGATTTCTTCCAGGCGACCTGTTATAAAATAAGGGCATCTATTAAATGAAAGGTCTATAGGGATGTATATACATAGTGAACAATAAGCTTAATATTCTATCCAAATTCCATATATACTAAGTGGGAGTTAAGGTTTAATTAGGAGTGAAAAATAGAGACAATTTGGGGAAGAAGAAAATTTTAAGGTCAAGGAATTAAAGACCCCTGTTATGATTTAAATAAACGCATGCTTGCATTTAATCTAACGTCCGTATTTATAAACAAATAAAAGTACTTACGTAAAAATAACTAATTATTTTTGTTTTATTTTATAGTCCAGGAATTGTGTGAAGTTAGCGTCGTCAAAAGTTAGAATCTCCACCCATGCAATAGTCACCATTTTCTTTGCTTAGTTAATTGACTGTGGCAAACACACCTATCGTGTTTTACTGATCGCGCCACCGGTGCGGCTCGCACGCATACGTTGTGTGCCGCCGTAGTGGAACACGCCGGTTGCGTTACGCGCTGCACGGGTGGATCGTTTCGAATATTAGCGCCGCAGTCAATATGTTAAGCATTGAAAATGCGCTTGAAACAAATATTTTGCGTTAGTTCTACATATTTGAAGGTTATTTATAAATGGACAACATCGAGACGATTTTTGCTCTTATAAATGATATCCACAACCATATATTAGATGACATTGAAATTTCCGAGTTTAGAAATGAGAAAGATTACTTTTTTACTTTGCTATGACATGTATGACATTACATAAAAAATATAAAAAAATACACAAAAAAATACACATTACTGTCAAATACAAGAAATAAGATAAGAAAGTATAAAATCATGTGTATATGTAGTAACTATTTCGAAAATAAAAGGAATCTATCTAATTTTGGAACAGTTATATCTTGTCGAACGTTTTGTTTCTGCTAACAATAATTTATTTTGATAAGAGAAGATTAAATTATAAAAAAAAAGCCTATTAATAATTGAAATTACTTTTCCTTACATAATTTGATTGGAATTAAAAAGTAGATTAAAATTGACGCCGCGTCATCAATCTTGAATTAAAATAATGTAGATGTCAAGTGTGCTTTGTCTTGAAACAGAACGCTGTAACCAAGTGTTGCCAGAAAAAAACAATCTTTCAGCGCTGACTATTATTTAAATATTAGCGTAAGTAACGTACATTACCCGACTATAAAATAAAATTTCGTACTAAAGAATTCTAGAGTCAAGTGATAATTTTTTTAAAAAGTACAAAGCATCAAGTAATTGCTCCTTCATAAATACGACTTTATATTTGATCTACTTTTATTATGTAATGGAAGTAGCAAACGAGAAGACAAATTGATGTTAAATGGCCAATACCACGTATATCCCATCATAGAGGGATTAATGCTCCGGAGGATTAAGTGGGATTGCCTCAAACTAGTATCTCTGCTATAGCCTTCAGACCAGAACATAGCCGATTTATACCATGATTACAAAACACAAATAGCTGTGACGATAGTTTCCCCGTACTCGCACAGCGAAGAATTCTACCAACTTTTAAGTTACTACATTCTACCCCAGCATGGATTACTTAAGTACTAAACACTAAAATTTTGCGTTGATCAATAATAAAAATTCATGAATAGAATATATCAAATAAATATACACTGATGGTACAGTCATGGTATAGCGTAAACCGCAAACCGCAGTAGATTAAAAAACTGAACTAGAATTTATATCAATTTTAATAAGCAAAAGTCGTGATCACATAGCCCTGAACTCTCTTACAAACAGTTCAGGTTGTGCGACATGAGATGACATTAACCGCCCAATACTATTGTTTTTAATGTAATTGTAAACAATTTATCTATTGGCTCTTTGGGCAGCGCAGCGGTAACCATGCCGGTTTGACACACAGTCGATTTCGGGTTTGATTTCCTGCCAGGTAGACGTTTGAATGGATTTTGATTTGGAAGAAAAGTCTTGGTAACAATATTTCAATTCTAGTATTTTATTTAAACCCTTTCATGAAATATACTATAGATACTGTCTCATGACTAACATCAGAAATTTTTTGACGGATGACAGTTTTTAACATGGCACATATAACAGAATAACGACCTAATTACGTTTTAACAATTTTTCAGGAGAAGTGTTTATAAGTTTGTTATTGTAAATATCGCTCGTATTTTTAGTCATATCAATTCATATCTCTATTGAAAACTACTAAGGACCACTCTGTTTATTTTTCTGTAGGCAGATCTTCTACGACGGGAATTAAAGACATCAACTATTCAACATGCCAATTTTGACACTTATGTACTTACGTCATTGTTCTATTAGATGAGCGATATTTAAGGAGTTTGTAAATGTCTGGGTGGTTATTTTTAATGGTTTTTTAGAAGGAATATCATAAAAATATATATATGAACAAGCGAAAATAGGTTAAAATATGTTAAATGTTCAGCAAACTCAGTACTTTTCGTTATAAAACGAATGTATCCTGTGTATTTTTTTTAATTACGCTCTTGATTCTCAACGTTATTTACTAATATGTACAATATACAATATAGTCCGCATCGACTCCGTGTGCTTCACATTGGGGTCGTGCGAATGCTCCGCTGTGCAGCGATTTGATGCCGCACAGGCGGAACATCAGGCCCCGGGTATATGTCAGAATGTCAAAAATGTCTCCTATATGTCGACACATAACTGGTATGTAAGACCAATCGTGTTTTATAAAGGAAAAAAAAGGAAAAATTTGATGTTCCCCATAACTGTACCTGAAAGACCATGATGGTACGACCAGGTAGAGTTGCGGGAGGGGGGGGGGGAGGTATCCTGTGTATTATCTTATAGATGAAACCAGGGAGTTAGTTAACTCAAGTTGTTAGCTTATATTCAAATAATGCAGCTCTACTTATAGAGTAGGTCTGTGAGCTGCATATGACAATTACATTGTCAAGTTATCAATTAACTCTAAACTGTATATGGTTAATAACACACAAAATATTTGTTTAACACTGATGTTCTTAGACCTTAATAAACAGAGCGTGTACAAAAAGTGCAGAAAAAACGTCATTAACCTGTTTTTCATGGATAACTGGTCAATGAATAATAATTCTGTGAAGAAATACACGTAGATAACAACGCCTACCTTTAAAATCGCAGCTTGTTCAATGCAATAGTGCATTTGGGCTAATGAACCGTTCAAATATTTACTTACTGCACGTCTATTAAAGTGATATTTAAACAATAATCTGTATGAGACGTGTGTCTGATCTGTAATAATAATGTGTGACATTTATCATAATTTTATTTTATTCGTAATTTAATAGAAAAATTATGAATTAATAGTGTACAAATGGAATATATCATATTTGAAGCATAGATACAAGAGGTGAAATTCTTGATATAATTAAAACTTAGGTTGGTAGCTTCTTTAGTGGTCTGGAGCCGTTACCGGTACATCTATTTCTGTCTTATAACAGTTTTAAACGCTGTAGTGTTTAGTTTAAGGGTACGGTAATTTCATGCTAATGAGGCGTTTCAAATCGGTTCTCAAGAGTAATGTTTTTGTGGCTGATCACAACTAGGGCTTCAATTCTATTTGGTTACGAATGTCTAAGGGCGGTAGTGTCTGCTCAACTTCAGTTGGTCTGCATGCTCGTTGGATTTCTGTTCATCTATTACTGTACATCTTAATAAGCTGAAGCGCCTTTATGGATACAACGGGTTTAGATATTTTAAAAGTTTAAAAAAACATATTCAAACATAATAAAATTCAAATAACTTTCGGGGAATGTTTAATATGCTGGTTATTGATGTATAGCAATATGTATATGTTTTGCAAAGTTATAGCTATGCAAGACAAATGGTGACCACAGCCTAACTCTTTATAACTCACGAAATGTCTATAAATGTAATCACTAAACAACTTAAAACATCAAAGTCAGGTTACGACATAATTAATTGTCGGCGGAAGCTGTTTGTCGAAACGTAAGACTTAAGTATGAAGGCCACTAAACAATGAGTTTTCATGATTGTTTCAGACATCAATTTGCATATACGGGATGTAACCTTTTTAGATTCACTATCATCAAAAATTTATACGACATCATAGATAGGGGTTTTTTTCTTTGGAAAACCGGTAAAAATGTTTATGATTTTGTAGTAAAAAATAATATCGTATTATTGTGGTAGACTGCCATCTAGCGTGATTAATAATAACTAATTTAGGTTGTACTTATGTTGATGTATAGAAGTTACGCATATATACTACTAGATGGCGTATTTTATATGCCATCTAGCGGCTAGTAGCGGTCCTACTGCTGAAAGTTGCAAAATGCACTTAACAGATGGCGCATTGAAGAAAATTATATTCTGAACTATATTATTATAACAAGGCGTTATAATAATTCTTGAGTGTAAAATGATGACACAACGTCCAGACAATTAATTAGTATGTAGGTTGTATTATGATTGTGCCAAAATTATTTCTTGTATGTATGGTTCTTATGTACCACACTAGGCATCTTAGCTTCCTTATGTTCGGAACGTTTCTGACTGGCCTCTCATATGATGGGCTAAATAATCAAAGTCAAGAGGATGATAGTCCGTAAAATTTACTTGTACAAATAAATAAAACTAGTAGTGGCCTGTAAATATTTCTGTAGTTTGTAAATAATAGCTATTTTGTATGATCTGATGTAAATAATGCATCCGAGTTTTTTTATTTACACGAAACAAAAAAAACATAAATATTAGGCTAAGGCTTAGTCGTGAGTGAAAATTCATATTATATAATAACAGTCTCTTAAAATTCAACTTCGACATCTAGCCTTCTTTTAATATCGGAGAATTTCTAAGGTCTTACATTAAGGATTCTTAAAGTGCTGAAGATGGGTTTCTTTTTGCAACTGGAGAGGCCTGGAGGTAACTTAAACAGGTCATTTTTTAAATAATTTAAATTTAAAGTGAATTGTATAAATCCGTATTTGGCCAGCGTGATGAACTATGGCTTACCCCTTCTTATTCTGAGAGATGTTCCGTACCCAGTAATGGGACATTAATGAGTTGATGATGATGATTTATCTTTAATAATATTGAATAACTCATCCCTCTTGTAATGACAGTATATATATTTTATAGCTAGTAGCTATATGCTAATATTATACTGGTAATATGATAAATTATCTATGAATATATAGTAATATTATCTGATATGCTTATTTACCTAATCCGCTGTTAGACTTTAGATTTAGTAAGAATATAATTATGTGTTAATTGAAGAAATTGAGAAGTCAAATAAAAAATATATTTACGTATTTATAAATTTATTTCATTTTAATACTTAAGTCTGTATTAATTTTTCCCCGCTGTAGTAACAAATCGGTAAAAACAATACAAAATATGTACATTCTGTCGGTAAAATTCACATGGTATCAGTTCATTTATTCATTATGAAAATAACGGCACAGATTTTTACATATAAACTTATGTCTAAGTATTATAAATAAGTACATGTTAAAATAAACTAAAAAGTCTTTCTTTCTAAAATGACATTACCGCCTTCTAGTAATACTAGTTGAGATTAAAATATAAAAGTTAATACTCATTGCAAGAAGATTAGACAATAGATTCACAAAAGTAAAGTAAGTAAATAAATACGAAATAATACTTTCACAGACTCTGTACAATAGATAAAGCAAGGAAAGAAGAATAATTTCAAATAGTGCAGAGGAACTTATGCAACAACTTACGTGCTAGATATTTCAATAAATTAACAATTATAACTACAGAATACTAAATATCACAGAGGAAGTACCCATTACTTAATCGACAAACTATGTCTCGTCAAGCAATTCAAAATGTTTAACATCTCGCGAGTTAAAGAGAGCGCACACTTAACAATCCTAAAATAAATAAATACACAAGCGAATACTTTAGTATGGAATAAATACTTAGTTCGAGAACGGAATTTATAACAAACGGGTAGTATTTAATACTCAACTCATTAAAGATAATTTAGCTTTGTTGTTTTTCTGACGTCTGTTCCCTTTTTTCGTTTCGAGTTTGTTCTCGAATTCAATGCATTTTCTCGTGTTCCTCTTGTTCCTTGGACATCTGAATTCAAGGTACCAGTTGTTCAACAAGTTGCCGTAGCCCCGGAAGGCTATGTAGTCATTCTTGAGGCACTGCGTTGCGTCGACTTTCATCTCGAGCGAATCAAGCTTCATCCGATTCTCTTCGAAGGGTGGAATTTTAGCGTTGACTGAATACATGTTCTCCGATATTTCCGCGATGGTACTGACCAGCCGATGGAGGGTGTCCTCTATCAAGTGCTCACGTAATATTTTGTAGTTATTGAACGGATTGTCCGGAAATTCCACTTCGACGTTTTTCAGCCGCGTGAAGATAACTTCGTACTCTTTGAGAGACTTATAGAGTTTTGGCATCACGTACAGAAACTGGAACAAAAGAGAAGAAACATTAATTTTTGCTTTTGATAATTGTAACTATAGTGTCGTGGTACTTATAAGCCGTTACTTTACGTTAACTGTAGATTTAATCGTCATAAATGAACCGTGTGGCATAATGTTTATCACACCGGTCTGACAAGCAGCGGGTTCTGGGTTAGATTCCCGGCCAATCAGGCATCTAAATCGTGAATTTAGATTTCTGTTCTGGTTCAGAGTCTTTGCTCGTCTTTGTATGTGCCTCTGGCACCCACGACACAGGTACTCCTAGTGTAGGACTATGAGTGTAGAAAGCGTTAAGCGTTTAAACAACACATTTATTACAAATAACTCTCGAAATGTTTTTAAAAGAAAAGTTATTAAATATTATATATATGTCCCGTAAACCCGCGTGAAGATAGACGCCTGTAGCATCTTTAAATTCATCAATCATTTGAGTGAAATAGTTGCTATTAAATATGAATGTTATTTTCATATCTCGCATTTTTAGTACATTGTTATTGAATTTAGATAATATCTGTTATCTACATAAGTACACATGCTGTTTTATGTGACAATGAGTGGTATTGTTCATATAACATCAGATGAACTTAATTCTAGCCAAGTGGCTAGAATTAAGATAAATAGAGCGTTAGCGTAATAGTCTTTGCTCTTTTTTGTGACTCTATCTTTTTATCTTAAGTACTATGCTTAAGTAAGCATTGTACTTAAGATAAAAAGATAGAGTCACAAAAAAGAGCAAAGAATATTACGCTAACGCTCTATTTATCTGATAGCAGAAGGAATGAAGATAGGTAGTGTGAATTAATATTGCCTTTATATCATGAATACTTTACGACACCGCTAATTCGTGTCGAGGCTGTATAAAGCATAAGCATTTGTGATATATCCATTCGAGTGGCATTATTCTTAGACTATTCGCATATTGCGACGCACGGCTTAAGTCTATACTTAGATCGAGCTTTGAAATTAATTTTTATTGTTATTCAATTCATGTCTTTTAGAGAAATTTATTTTTAATACCATATTTCTAATTCATGTCGTTTGTCAGAGAAATCTATTTTTAATATAATTTCTATATATACTTTTTAAACATAAGCTCTTAAAAATGTTTTGGCTGTATGTAGGTCTAATTATTCATAACGGTGGTAGATTTTTAGTTAGTCTGGGGAGTTAACACCGCCGCCCTAACAATCCGGCGTGAAGCAGTTTTTGTGTTTCGGTTGGAGAGGTGCGGTTGCCGGGAACACTTACAGCGAGGCGACCATCTTAGTGCTCAGGAGTAGTGACGCATCGACGTACGACCTCAGATAAAACTTGTTTCGTTTGACGTTAGATGTGGGTATCCATGGGCTGCATTGACCACTTAACATCAGGTGGCCTGCTACTCTTCCAACAAAAAAATCGTACTTGGCCGTACTTTTTTACGCAGTAAATAGCAACTATTACGATAAAATTATTAATAATTAAATATTGATTAGTTATCTCTATATACATATAATAATAATATTATCGTGTTGTAAACAGTTCTATTCTGTATTTAGGTAGTTAAATTAAAAACGAACGCGATAACGGCCAACATCTGGTTAAAATCTGTGATTAATTTAATTAATTTCTAAAAGTAACAATGTCATGAACAAAATGGCTCCGATTGATTCACTGTACGTCATTTGACTTAAATTCCTAAATAACATGTAAAGGTCTTCGTAGTATGCTGATGTAAAGGTTACAGTCAGTTGAAATAGATATTATTAACCATATTGACCTATAAATATCTATGTATGACCTAACTTAGGAAATCCATTCATTAGAATTAATCCCAATCAGAAATTGACGTAATAAGGTTGTGGTTACATGTGATTTATTGAATTATAAAACAAATGTAATCATATTTATTTGTTGTTTTGACGCATATACATATATACCATTTAGTTATTTAGTGCAAAAACATTTTCAAGGTTTGTCTTTGTTTTTTTGGAATAAGTAAAAATATTTTTTTATTGCGTAGAAGTAGCAAGGGAGCGCGCAGTCCACTTGACGGTAAGTGAACTCTGTCGCACATGGACATTAATACCAAATAGGATTGAAGCCCTGGTCGTGGTAGGTCACAGAAACATTGCTACCCCTGAGGAGGGAGTTGAAACGTCATTGTCACAGTGAATTTCCCAGAACACGGCAGTGTTGAACTATAGTTAGTCAGAAATAGGTCAGAATAGCGTCGATGGTACTTCCGGAATCGAACCATGGTAGGTTTCACTTCTTTTAATATCACTTTTAAAATGAAAAAACAGATAAACCACCATACAGGTTCATCATCGACCCATTAATGCCCCACTGCTGAGTACGGGTCTCCTCACAGAATGAGGATTAGGCCACAGTCAACCACGCTGGCTGAGTGGGGATTGGTAGACCTCATACACCTTTACGAACTTTACAGAAA
>DWKL01004770.1:0-10349 GCA_018249415.1 Phareas burnsi
GTAACTGATGCAAGTAGTCGTAATGATTTTATTTAAGTGTTTAATTTATAGTTGCTGGGTATTTTAGACGTAAAATGTAGAACCTACCTGTAATTACATTTTGTTTATTTAATTTTTCATACTAAATTGAATTAATTTCAAATAATTGTAACTTTTGGTATTTTACAAAAAGCTAGTTAATTTATAGGAAAATACATTTATTATTTATGGGGCACATTCATATTTGCCGTTTTAAATTATTTGTTTATGACCCATTTATATTCCGTGTATTCTAGCGCAATTCTTCGTCAAGAGGTAGTGGAAGCTATTAGCCCCCTCACCATTCCACCACCAGAGGGCATTGACAAGCCAGTATCACCTAAAATAGAAAAACTCGTTACTGATATTTCCAACCTGAGCTTACTGGAAGTTTCTGAGCTCAGTCAGGTATTAAAGAGAAGATTAAACTTGCCCGATGCACCTGTAATGCCAATGGGCGGTTTTGCCATGGCTGCACCAGCACAACAAGAGGAGGAGGAAGTAGCTCCAAAGACAGTCAAGACCAACTTTACTGTGAGTATAATTAGAAAAAACTTGCATGTTCGTAGTAAAACATTCAAGTGTTATTGATCTGTAAGAAAATGTAATTAAGATAGGCCAGTAGGCCTTTGTGGCTATGAGGTGAATGCTTATGAAAATTTAAAGTTTGCTAATTCACCAAAAATCATAGAAAAAGGGATGTATTCTATCAAAATATTTAAAAGTGTTATTATAACCACAATATGTCTCAATATTCATTAAAAACTGAATGTCATAATATTGTTTTCTAATGATGAAGGCCTACCTACTGTACGTTTACTTATTTTTCAGGTGAAAATGACCAAATTTGATGAGAAGCAGAAAGTGGCCCTAATTAAAGAAGTGAAGAGTCTTCTGGAAGGATTTAACTTGGTTCAAGCCAAGAAGTTTGTAGAGAGTGTACCAACTGTTGTCAAGGCTGACATTTCCAAAGATGAAGCGGAGAAGCTAAAAGAAGCATTAACAAAAGTTGGTGCAGTTGTAGAAATTGATTAGATGTATAATATTTGTAAAATTAGTTTGTATGTTAATTAGTAAATAAAACCTAAAAATGTTTCTTATTCTTACTGATTTATACATCAAATATATTACTTGGATGATTTTTTTTTTATTAGAAGAATAGCAATCAAGTGTGCTGGCCATCTGATGTTGAATAGTCTCTGCAGACCATGGACACCTACATCTAACCTCAAACTAATACTTAAATCTTATCTGAGGTTGTGCAAATGGGAACTCCGTCTTATAGAAGCACTAAAACTCCTGAAGACTAAGATAGTCGCCTCGCGGTCAGTGTACCCAACAACCCCACTTCTTTGTTATTTTGATTTAGACAGGGGGTGGGGGAGGGCTGTTGTACTTCCTCAGATGAAGTGTAATTCTACCACCAGTAAATTATATAAAAAGACATAAGTTGAACAACAAACGAATTGCATATTCATTTTTGTTAACTGATGTTTAAAATCGATCCAGCCATTTTTAAAATTCTTTTGTCTTGGTTGAAGTTGGTTATAGATGTGTTAAGATGGCAGTGACCAAATTACTTTTGTTCGGCATGTCGGTAACAACAACATTCAAATATATAGTAATCTCTGGCTTGAAATTCCTAGTTTCCTAGAAAAACTATCTCAATGCTATTAGTATATAGGTTTCGTTTGTCTACATAAATGTAAAAGATGGCATTAAAAATTCAAATATGGAAAATTTCAAAATCGACTTACGGAATCCAAAAAAACGTACTCTCAAAAGATATACTTCATCGTAATTCGTATCACATTAGCAACGCTTGGGATCAAAATTACAAAAATTGGCTACTCTAGTTCTATAAATAAGTTTGATATAATCATGTCTTTCAATCTGTGCAGACGAATTTCGGAAACTACTGAACCGGTTTAAATAAGATTCCAGTCAATGATAGTGGAATTTATTGGAAGTGACTTAGGCTTATTTTTCCCATTGCCAAATATTATTTAGTTCCTTCTTTCTCCTCGGGAATAGTATCGCACCTACGTACGACCTCGGTTCCATTTGAGGTTAGATGTGGTTATCCATGGACTTCAATGGTCAGTAAACATCAGGTGGCCTGTAAGCTCGTTTGGTACTATTCTAATATAAGAAAAAGTGACTAACTCATCGTCACACCGGTACGAAATTATTGTCGATACTTTTGGGTTCACCGATATTGATATGATGGAAATAAATAGCTCGTGATGACGTGACGCTTCAAGTTTTTAATGAGAAGAGTAACAAACAAACGTGCAGGCCATCTGGTGTTGACTGACCATTGCAGCACATGATACGTAGATGTGATATTACTCCTGAGGACTGAGATGGTCAACTCGCTGTAAGTGTATCCGGCAACCACGCCTCTCCAACCGAAAAAAGTATCGCTCCATGGTGGATTACGAGGGTGGCGGTGGTACCACCCCGGACGGACTATTGTAGTTCTACCACCCCACAGATAAACAATACTTGGCATAAATCAATTTAAAAGTCAGTGTGTACTTTAGTAAAAATATAATTACAAATCTCTTAACAAATACATGGTAAATTGTTAAAACAACAAACTTTCACTTATCTTCGTAACAATCTCAGTAACAATCTAAAGAATTAACTTCGTTATTGACTTCGTAAAGTCCAAGAACATCGTCCAGCAGCGACGTAAAGCTCTTTATGCCGTCCTTCCAATTCTTCTTCTGCTCGATCACCGCCTCGAAGTCCTTGCTTTTGAGGAAAGACACGAATAAGTAGGGCGACGCAAACTTCAGCAATCTGGTTTGGCCGAGCTGTGGCGCAGCGTGGTCCTCGATTTGTAAATTCATACGTCTTTCGTATATCTGCGCTAGAAGGTTGACGTCATCTGCGTTGAGAATGCCTTCGATGACATTATCAGCTACTAAAGTCGTATCGGACCCTGACGCTTCTTCAATATTGCTGTTCAGAGGCAATTTAATTTGGGACAATAGTTCTTCGACAGTCTCTGGGTCCCCTTCGATCCGTTTCAAGTTTTCCGGCACCTTGTACCTAGTTAAGATGTCTAGCAGTTCGTTCGATATCGTCAAAGCACATTCCATTATATCGACTTCTGTTTCATCATGCATCAGTTTCACTAACACAGTCAAGCAGCCGATCGCAGAGAGTTCGTCTAATATCCTCGATAATCGTCTCTGAATCTCCTTTTCGTTGAGAGTGACAATTTTTCTCGTCTCCCTTGAGAATGTGACCGGCGGGAAAGTCCCGTCCAGCATACCCTGGTCGTTGAGCAACGACTGGATGGTGATTCGCCAGAACTTCAGGGCGGTCAGTTGGACTTCCCAATGGAAGTCGCTCAACGCGGCCGTCACCATGTGTTCGTACAGAGTTTGTTTGAAACTTGGCGGTAGCTTTATATTTTGATATATCTCGCAGAGCACGTTGCACGCTTCTTTACGAACTATCCCCTCCTGGTTGTTTGCCAATGTGCTCAAGAGTAGCTCCTGTAAACAAAGGAACAATTTAACAATTAATGTACACAATTAAACATATTATGCATGCGTATTATTAAATAAAGAGTTCAAGCTCGGATATCAGTTAAAAACTAAATAATAACTGAAGAACCATATTTGCTACGTGAACTGAGTGCTCCATTAAGGCCGTACTTCGTGCAGATAATCAACCCAAGTTATTTCCATCCATCCATCAGCCTTTTGAGGTCCACTGCTGGACATGGGCCTTCCTGAATCTGCGCCACTACAACCGGTCCTGTGCCTTTGAAATCCAACGGCTTCCTGCTGTCTTCTTCAAGTCATCAGTCCACCTTGTAGGAAGGCATCTTAATTAGGAACAAGGTAAGGCACCAAAGGTGTAGTGCCTTAACACACCTTTTAAACCAAAACACACCAGCGCTGCAATGCTGCTATGAGGCGTAACTGTGGCCAGTGTGCCATTTCTACAGTTCCGCGTTTGAATCTTACCAGTATATTGGGATACTGCTGCTTGAGCTGTTCCCATATGTTGTTGATCCACGTGGCGGCTCCCACACATTTCAACGCCGAAACTCGCACGTAAAACTCGTGGTCGTTGAAGGCTATGGTCGCGGCCACGTTGATCAGATTGTTGGCTGCTATCTGCTTTTGGAAGGGCGGGAACTCTGTCGATTGAAACGTGAAATGTGTCAGTGACGGATTTTATCAACAAGCACTTGATGGTAAGTTGAAGATAAGAGAGTATCTTGACAAATAGTGAAGGCCGAACGAGGGAAAGGAACTTCCTACCGTACCAGGTCTCAGTTCAGGAGAGGGAGATGGGGGGATTATTCGGGTCTCGTGGGTACCCACTTTGCCCGGGCTTGTTCTCAAGAAGATAAATACCTCCCGGTGATTGTTAATATTTCCACATAACAACACAATATTTATTAAAATATCAAACATAATGCGCAAGAATATGCAATCGGGACCAACCCCACTGTTTAGTGGTTGGCTTGAAGGTCGTTCGCTATAATTATGAATATACCAGCGTTTAGTATTGACATACCCCTCTACTTCGTTAATATAGAGGAGTAACCGACAGAAGGAATAGAAATCTCTGCCACCTACTACACAGTGGGCACGGCGCTCTCTTACTTGTGTTCTCATTAAATTATAAAGTAAGGGCAGAACTTGCAACAATCCACGACCAATATGTATGATGGCATATATTTCCCAAAGACACACAATGGGCATCGCCTACCTCCCACATAGGACATGCAAAAATCAGAAGTCAAAAATATATACCACCATACATACCACCCACCTATATGTTTCGCTCCAAAACTCATGCCGTTGATGTCATGTTATGTCATGTCATGTATATGATCAGAGTAAGTTGATGTCATTGATGATCGCTAATTAACTGCCATAAAGTCAATTTACCCTCTCCGTAATATTATGAAATAAACTCACTGATATAAGATATTTCCGTGCAGACCAACAGCAATTCCAGTGCGGAGTCGCGCACCTCCCAGTTGTAATCGTGCATCTTCATGTAGATGAGCTTCCCCAACTCGTGCATGCAGGAGCCGGGCTTGGTCTCCAGCAAGAGAGACAGGTTCGGGGGTAGAAACTTCTTAACCGTCAGAGTAATTACGTTCAGAGCTGTCATTACAAACTGTAATAGGAATTATTACGGACTGTATTAATTTGAACCCATTATCATCATCAATTCATTTCTGTTTCACCGCAGGGCCCGGGTCTCCTCTCTGAAGAACCATTGTGGTTTTGATAGGTGGTGGAACTATATAATATATAATTCGTCTGGGTAAGTACCACCGCCGCCCACATAATCCGCTGTGAAGCAATTCTTGTGTTTCAGTTGGAGAGGTGCGGTTGCTGGACGGGGCAGCCGTCTTAGATCTCAAGAGTAGTGACGTGTCTATGTGTGACCTCATATAGAACTTCAGTTTTGTTTGAGTTAGATGTGGGTGTCCATGGACTGCAGCGACCACTTAACATCGGGTGGCTTGCATGCTCGTTTGCTACTCTTCAAATATATATAAAATGAGACAAAGGTTATGCTATAGTCACGCAAACGAGCCAAGTGTGGATTAGAAGTCTCCACACACCTCAAGAACTTTACAGAGAACTATCAGGCATGCATAATTCCTCACGACGTTTTCCTTCACCGTTAAAGCAAGTGATACTTAATTTCTATTATGCACATAACTTAGAAAAAACAAAAGTGAGTGCGGAATTCGACTCCGGCCAGCCAGTGCGAGAGAGGCTATCATTGCTTATTGTGAATATAATATGATAATTTAGCAATCGACAAGTTTGAAAATTGCTGTTTTATAAACAGTTGACAAACGGACGTTTATTTATACATGTCGTATATACAATGTCGTTAAAAATAATAAAAAATAATGTGTTAATTAATGTTGCTATTTAGTATCGATAAATAATAATAGTGTTATTTTTAATCGTTTTTTACTTCACGGTGACAACGTATCACGTCTCGTGGCCAACTTGTCACATCTCGTGGACAACGTATCACATATCGTGGACAACGTATTACGTATAATATGATAACTTAGAAATAAACAAATTTGCAAATGTGTGGAAGTGGTCCGGTAAACTAACAATTAACATTGACTGCGGCGCTAATACTCAAAACAATACACCCGTACGGCGTAACTCAACAGGTGTGTTTCCCGCTATTTTGAAGCGTTCCGACCGAAAGTACCGTACCCCGGTGCGGCGGGACACGCCTGGCGCATTTAAACAAGAATTAGAAGGGATGGAAAAGCTATATGACCTATTTCATTTCTACAAGTTTAAGGGCTGGGGCCATGCGTCTTACGTCTACACTCTACACTCATTGTTGAATGTTATTGTCAACACTTATTATCTTGTTTCTTATTTCCATGTTATATAAATAGCCTATCTAATTCAAAAAGATTTTTTAAAATCCGACTGGTAGTTCCAGAGATCAACGCCTCAAAACAAACAAACAAACAAGCAAACAGACAGACAAACTTTTCAGCTTTATGATATTGCTACAGAAATACAAACCTTGCTAGATAGATGCGGCCTCCTCAATATATTATAAACTACATTGTACAGACTCAATACTTCAAAACTCTCCTGCCAATTGATGTTATAATTCTTCACTAGCGACAGCAAAGTGTCCAGAACGTACGTCATCACAAGCACTTTCTCCTGGTTGTCCTCGCACACTTCGTCACTAATCTGGTCGTGCTCATCTATAGGATCGTATTCCTTGAGAACGTAAAACAACGCTTGAAACATCAAATTAGCTTGCTCGTTGCCCACATTATTCTTTAGACAAGTCAGCCTTTTCACGCTTTGCAATGTAACCGTTTGTGTATCCAACTGGAGAATTAAGTCTCTCAATGAATACGCCGCTCTGGCTGTGTGCTCGCAAGTGTAGTTCAACATCTTTACAATAAATGCATTGACAACTTCATTGTCCTTATTCGCTTTTCTGCTACTTTGAGTCACATATACCAGAGAAGGGACAAGACATATGACGAGCAACTGATTTTGTATGGACATGGTTTTGAAGGGATCTTCACACACGGCGTGCTCGACATTTCGCCAAATCTTACCCCATATCAAGTTGTACAAGTTACAAAAATCGAAAACCAACACGGGGTATCTCCGTTTGATTAAGAACTGTATCATATTGAAGTAGGTCACACTCAAATCCATAAAATCTTCCTTATCATACTTTACTTTTGGCAACATTGGTTTCGATTGAAATATTTTAGCAATGGTCGCCCAAAATATCACTTTAGTTCCTAACGAACATACGTCTTCCCTTCTCATTCTGTCTAACATTATGTAGCAATTAGCCGAAATTTTAAATTCGTAAAGGACCAACTCCACAATTATACTAGGCATCTTTATTCGATTCTCGCAGCTAAGAATAGACATCAGTATTTGCAACATGGGTTCAATTGTCTTGCATATTTCGTCTTCTTCCTCGCTGGCCATAGAATCTATTTTTATAAAATCAAAATGTCTCCAGGGATCCATAATGTGGCCTAGTATCTCCTTAATGCTGGTTCTGTCGCCTAAATCATTTAATTTCCAGAGAAATGTGGAAGCAAACTTATATGTTTGGCGAACGACAAATACCGTTCTTTTTTGGTTGCAGACCGATAATATTTCTTTCCAGACTCCTGCCTCTAACAGCCAAATTATTCCAGAATTGTGATTGACAAGTGACAAAGCCACATCCATGTATGCCACCCTCAAACTTGAGCTCATATTTGGAGAATTGATTTCCTTTAACCCATGGACAATTATATCACTTGATTTTGTAAATATCCTGGAAAAATTAACTTCTCCTTCGGAAACCATAGCAAGCATCCGTATGAGGAACACTTTGATTGAATCATGATATCCTCCTAAGTTGACTAAAGCTTCATTAATCAATTCTGGCCAAATAGGCAGGGACTCAACATAAGACACTTCTGAAAGAAAGAAAAAAAAGGTTTACAGATTTTACAAAAAGAAGATAAGGCATCTTGCTGCTTGCATCTCGATTTGATCTTTAATCCATTATTGGGCCTGGGTCTCTCCTCGGGACCGTACAGGGATCTAGGAACATATTAGGTGAAGCAGTTTTTGTGTTTCGGTTGGAGAGATGCGGTTGCCGGGCACACTTACAGCGACGCGACCATCTTAGTCCTCGGGAGTAGTGACGCATCTATGTACGACCTCAGGCAGAACTTCAATTTTGGATGAAGTAGAACTTAGGTGTCTATGGGCTGCAGTGACCACTTTACATCAGGTGGCCTGCACGCTCGTACGCTACTCTTCGAACATAAAAAAAAAAATCCATCCTGGGTAGTCCATACTGCTCCTGCACTTAATAAATGAATCCAATTGGCAGATAATTTTTACTAAATGCTAATTATAGAATTTTGATAGTGATTTACACTAATAGAGGATTAGGTTTAGCTCTCGAGAATATTGCAAATCCAATTTAATATAGATAGGTTTCAGCCATCACAAATAATATAATAAAGATCTCAAAGGAGTGTGAAGTCTACCAATCTGCACTTGGTGAGTGTCGTGGACTATGGCCTAATCCTTCTCATTCTGAGAGACCCGTGCCCAGCAGTGGGACATTAATGATGATGATGATGTAGCAATGTATCATCAATGTAGGAATTGTCATAAGTGACAATATGATTATTGTGAATATGTGGTATAATATAAGCAAGGAATAAATGTTGTTTTTAATTTAAAACGAGTAATAATTAAAAAAACATAATGAAAAAGATTAAGTATATTTTATCCCAGAAAAGATACATATACATACAGTAATCAAAGAAAAAATTAGAAAAAAAATACCAAGTCAATCAGCGGGTATCTAAGCTCTTGCATGGGACTGGGATCCCATGTATCAATGTTTATCAGCTACCCTTATCTTTCTTTTTTTTTATGTTAGAAAAGTAGCAACGGGAGTACAGGCCACCTGGTATAAAGTGGCTACCACCGCCCATTTACATCCACATGTGACCTCAAAAGAACTACAGACCAATCTGTGATTGTATGTAGATGCGTTACTATTCCTGAGGGCTGAGATGGTCGCTTTGCTTGTAAGTGTGCCTGGCAACCAAAGCTCTAGAAACCATAACACAAGTTTTGCTTTACAGTGGATTATGAGGGAATCCATGGTACCTCCCCAGATGCACAATAGTTATGCCACCCATCAAAATCTTCCTTAGTTGTTGTGCAGGAGAAGTGTAACAACTAATTCCTACACTTTGAGCTCAATAAAAGTATGCCTTATTTGTACATATCTTATCTTGCTTTACAATTGCCTGGTAATGCTGTCTTAAATACTCTCTGTACTTCACTACAATGTGTACTTAATTCATACAATTGAATAGAATGATTACTTTTCATGTTTGTACAACTATTATGAAATATTGAAATTATTTTTATCAATTGTGAACAGCAACATATTTAACCCATACAAGATAGGAATTGAGATGACTTTATGAACGCTGCGGTTTAAAACTTAAACGGGCCTTTAGCATTAGCAAATTTATGAGATGAACAGACACATAAGACTTACTCAAAAAATATATTTACATTTACAGGTAACATTGCAAATCATTAGTTTACTTAAAACATGTACTAACTTTTACACTAACTGCTAACCATCCAAAGGTATCTTATCGCTGCAGGAATAAGTTATTTGTAATCATTGCATAATAAATATTCAATTACATTAATCAGTGGCAGAACCATATTACAAACAGAAAGGTATTTCTGCCACCTTCATAAACCACCGTGAAGTTATTCTTGTGTTACATCTGAAGAAACATGATTGTCAGGTACATTTCCAAGCGAGGCAATCATCTTAGTCCTCAAGAATAGTAACTCAACTACATATGACCTTAAATAGAACTTCGGCCTTTTTTGAGGAAAGCTGTGGATGTCAAGAGGTTGCAGTAACCTCTTAAAACCTGGTGACCTACATCTTCGTTTGCTACTTTTCTAACATAAAAACAAAAATAATAAAAAGCTAATACAAATAAGCAATTAATATTTCATAGATATAAATATGCAAATGAATTGTTTCCCAAAATCAGCTGCCTCAGACAGACTGTCCATGTGATGAATGTTAGGTTTTATGATATTATGCGAAAACTCAAAATATATTGTATTTATCACTGAGGAATAAAGCATTTGTCCTTAGTGCAGGTGTAAGTACTACATACAATGTAAATATGGAATAATATATTCATTATCTTGCTGTCGCTTGATATATAATAATACGACGTTTAGTTTCAACATTTC
>DWKL01004771.1:0-10349 GCA_018249415.1 Phareas burnsi
GACTATGATGGTCGCCTCGCTATATGTGTGCCTGGCAACCGCACCTCTCCAACCGAAACACATCAATTGCTTTACGGCGGATAATGAGGGCGGCGGTGGTACTTCCCCAGACGAACGATCGTTCTACCACCTTCAAAGATATATTAGGAGAGACGTGGCCTAGATAATATTTAAGCAAATTGAAATTTCAGCGCTCATACCCTCAAGGTTTGTGCTGATAGTAACTGATCTATAAAGTTAAGCAACGTCTGGTGTGGTCGGCAGTTGGCCGCTGGTGCCCTAAATTCATACGCGCTTCCGTGTATCGGAGGGCACGTTAACCTTGTCGGAGGCCTTATGTGGGGTTTGAAAACATCCAACACGAATTGACCACTAACCCGTATGTTTCTCTGTCGAGCCGCATTGGAACAGAGTGGTGGAGACCGAACCTTCCCTAATTGTATCAAAAAGACCCATACCCAACTGTGGTCCATAAAAAATAATTCTAGCAAGCAATATCAAAAATACATACTAAATTCGATCCTTTACTAAAATTGACATGAAAAACCCTTACAATGTAATCGTGACAATAACATTGTCTCAAACAAAGATACATGGAATCATTCTGTACGTTTGTTATTGTTATAAACTACTTATTTTACGACTGAAATAGTTTTTTACATTTTTATTAAGTATTTTCTAGTGGGCATATTGAAATTCTAAGTAACAGTAAATAATGTCTGTGGTGGGACTCGTAGTTTAAGTATATTGGGACAAGTTTGCACATTGGCCTTGCTTCGGAGGGGCTATCGAGCGCGTTGGTCTACAAAAATGCTCATAAAAATTGATTACTGGCCGTAGCAAGAAAATGCAATCTGCTCTCACCCCCGCCCTTCGCCGCCCCCCACACCTTTCTCCCCACAACACCGCGCCTTAATAGCTTGCGACGTTTATTTTATACTTTTATTAAATTTATTTACGATATATCCATGCTTCAGAGATACCGCCGCAAAATTAAACTTAACGAGTCTACCCCCACTTGCCTGTATATATCAGACTGTTTTTATATTTTGTGGCTAAATCTTAAAATTATATCTCGCGTTACTTAAGCTTTTTATGGTTCCTTTTAAAAATTAATTTTAATTGCAGATATATCTAGCTACAATCAAATTACGTATATAAATATGTTTCAATTAATTGCTCTCAATTATTCATTATTTTGAGATCCAAATAATTTTTAAGTATCGAAAGGATTATAATAAAAATGACCAACCAAAGTACGATTACAGTTGTCTGTGATAAAATTACACTTGTCCAATATGACTTCATCTCACATAACTAAGACCTCCCTTCTGAACCGGAATTAAAACTTTATCGGAATATAACGTAGAAAATTGCTACTAGCGCGCCCTCTCACCCGAAGCTAAGAGTTCTAATGGCGGCAATATAAGAAAGAAAGTAAACTGAAATAAAATGGCATTTTGGTTTCTTTTCCTTTTCTCACAGTTCCCCCGATCAATGCATGTTAATCTGAACATTCGGTACATACAGACTACTCGATACATACTATAGAGGCTTAGCTAAATGCCTTCTTAATGGTTTTCTATGGAGTTAACTGTTAATAAGCCTTGTTTTGAAACGATAAGAAAAACAACAAATACATTCGAAAGGAAATTGTTGACCAACCAACAGAAAAAACATTTAATTACATTATAATGAAGACATATCGACGCAATTAATAAGTTTCTTAATAATTACTCTATGATATAATTTACTAATACTTGTATTAAATTCACCTAAAAACTCATATAGAAGTGTGGTAAAACTCGCACTGTTGCGTGTTCTAATTGAATAAACTCAGTGGACATTTATCTCAATAAGTACATAGTCCATGCACATACTACTCGCCAAAGTACTTTTCCTCGCTGGCTTAATGGCGTCATTTCACGCCCATCTGTTTTGGGGTTCCGTACCAAAAAGCGTAAATTCGCTATGAAAATAATTATATATATCGAGATGTATCTCTTATCGTGTGTTTATTTTTATACCTAAGTATATAATAGTAATCTGTACTAATGTAATAGAGCTGAAGATTTTGTTTGTAGTTTGTAGTTAAACGCGCTAATCTCTGGATCTGGCAGTGGGGTTTGAAAAATTAGATAGGCAATTTTAGTTAATGTAACATCACACTACGATTCTTATGAGCGCAGCTATTGGCATGCAAAGTTTGGGTAATAAAATATGCCCAATGAGCCCGAACACACGAATGAGGACGGGCGGACGGGGACGGTGTGGCCAAAGGTTCTTATTTAACGAAATCGTGGGCATCAGTTAATATCGTATATGTGTAATCATGAAAGTTAATACTATAAAAACACGTAAATGAACATTGTCACCTATGAACTATAATAGGAGTAGTTAGTACATTTCCAACTTTAAAGAAAATCTCTTTTCTTTGAAGACCCACCTTGATTCACCTCGGAATAAATTTAATAAACGTGTAGAATATAATATTTAAGGATGATAGGACCTTCGTGATTCGGTTCCAGCGACACCACCGCCCCACTTATTTCTGACTTAAACCTCACAGCAGTATTAAACGTTGCTGTGTCCTGGTTTGAAGATTGTGAGAGAGAGATACTACATCAAGGCGTTCCAACTCTTTCCTCAGAGGTAGTAACGCATCTGTAGCCGACTTGAGATAGGACTCCAGTCCTATTAGGTGTTGATTGACTTTGAACGGCAGTGGCCATTTAGGTTAGCTGCATGCTCACAACTACTGTTTTCTATTTCTATGCTGTAAAAAAAGGATGTGATCGAACAAACTGGAATACGGTATATCGTCACGAATTCAGTCGGTACGCTGTCAACATTACCGGTTGAGTGAGGAATTATATTATGCCCTAAACACAAAACCCTTATTTTACACGTTGCTATTTTTCATTAATACTAGGACCCATACACATGGGCCCATGATTATTATGCGATTCTTAGGGCCTTGTTCTATGAATTTTAACTAAAATCGCTGTAGTTGGAATGTAATCGCGGATTATGTGTACACGCATTACAAATCTTCTTAAGAATTGGAACTCTTTTTTGTATACAAATACACTCGCAAATAAGGCCTTCTGTGTGTGTGAGGTGACACCGCTTATATAGGCTTTACTTAGTACTCTTTACAAATAGCAACCTAAAAATAACCGAAGTAACTAAACTATCATCATCCACCCTTTACTATCCCACTGCTGAATTCGATTTTTCTTTAAGATGTAGAAAGGCTGAAATGAAATGAAGTAAAATAATTAAATGCATTTATTTATACATACATACAGAAGCACTTACATGTCAATCAGCTACAATATTTTTTAAAATCTATTGCCGGATCGGAACGTAGCCTCAACTAAGGAAATCCGCCAAGACATTCGAGAGCTTGTCTTTTAATTGTTGTCATCTCTCTTTTATGCCCTATTTTGTTTTATTAATGTATACAATAACCATTATAGTTATACTAGCTCAATATATATATTACCTTACAAAAGACGAAACTTGTTTAGTTAGATGTTACATGTAATTTTATATGAGACTATACATTATTTATTGTTGGCTTGGCTAAGACTGTTCAACGCGTCGCCTAAGTATAATTTTCGCTACACACCTTTGAGAAAATTATAAAGAAATCAGCAATGTAGGTTTTTCACAGAATGTTTTCCTTTCTCGTTAAATCTCAGGACAATTAATTTCAAATACACACATGAGTTGGAAATACAAAGGTGCATGCCTGGAATTCTACTTGCGAGCCTGCCCAGTACGGGAAGAATTCCATACCAGGAGACAAATCACTGTTTATAAAGTATGCGACCGAATTAATTCTGATAATATTAAACTGTACAAGTTTGAAGAATGTTCCCTCCGGAACGATCCTCAACGCAGATTTGCCTTTGGGGTATTTTCTGTACAGATCTGCCTTTGGAGCGTCTTTCATAAAACGCGTGTCAGTTTCGCATAAAAAAATCATCGTATGCATAAAACTTTACATCTGCGAGAGTGGAAAAGGTGTTTTATATCTGTTCCCTCTAAAAAACTCTAAAGAAACAATTGCACTTGACCTAATCTAAACACGGTCCCCGCAAAAATTAGGGGAACCTCGCTTGATTACCCCCTCCTTCATTCCCCTTGTTTGTCCTTTCAAAAAACTTCATTTTATTCTGTTTCACTTTTATTCTGTTTACCGTGCAGATTAAAGATCGTTTTTTTCCTTTATCTGTCTCTCTCTATCTATCTATATTCTTACGGACCTCAGTCCGTATGCTATATCTATTCAATATCTCAATATTAGATAGATATAGTAATATTAAGATAAGATTCCTTCCTTCATATTTATGTATATACAGTTTTTAGTATTACTTGCGCTGGTAGTTTTATATTTTTCAGTATATTTGCGTTATTTATATCATAGTATTGGAGGAAATATTACGTTCAAAGCCAAAGATTTTTATATGAGAGTAGCAAACGAGTGTGCAAACCACCTGATGTTGAGTGGTCACTACAGCTCATGTCTATCGATGTTCACCCACATCTAACCTCAAACTGGACCAAAGACCTATCTGAGGTAGTATTTAGATACGTTACTACTCCTGACGACCAAGATGGTCGCCTCGCTATAAGTGTACCCGGCAACCACACCTCTCCAACCGAAACAGGTATTGCTGCATAGTGGATTATAAGCATGGCGGATTATAAACCATGATACCTCTCCGAACGATTTATTGTTCTTAGTATGTATGTACATAGATAACCTTGCTTAGAATTAGTCGCTCCAGATATTGTGAACATAGATTGCCACAGTACATAGATTGGTAGTACATAAGTCACGAAGTGGCAAATGTTTAAACAACTCCCCGGTTTAAAAGCTTAAAGTAAAAATAATTTTGCAGCGACGCGTTTTGAACAAAGCTTGTACAAAAGTAATAAAGGAAGGCCCTGGTAACACTGCACCCGTACAAGACTTCCTTGTTTCCACGAGATGTTTGTTTACAGACCCACCTGACCAAACAAAGCTTTAATTCCATTAGTTGGATTTAAAGGGACTTATTTTATTTCTGTTACAGACGGCAGAGACGTCGGACTCTGATAAAATTAATTGATCTATCCGAACTAACAAATCATTAAGCTAATAAAACTTATGTTCTCACATACCACATATCATTTAGTAACCTGTATAAATAGTTCAGTTAAAGTACAATATAGTAATAGTTTACACGTAAAAAGAGATTTAAAATAAAATTTAAAAAAAGGTTCAGTTTGTACATCACCACGTCGCCGTCTTTTCTCTGGCCCTAAAGTATTTAAAAATTTAAGACGGATCTCAACCGAGGCATATATGTTCCACGGCAGCGGTGTTTCAGCAGATCAGTGAAATAGTAATCGTTTGTTATCAATAAATTGCAACAAACCCAGATTTGTTTCCAATAAATGCAAGTTTTTCTCTTTCAGAGATACATACTAGCTAATATTTTATTTACAAAATATTTACTATACTTAATTATACAAAATAAATAAAAGAAACGGATACAATAGTCCACGACACGGCGACACCCACATAAAATGATGCAGTTTGTCTCTTATTTCTTATTTCTCTCTACATCGTTACCTGGATTGTTATCTCGACACAGTCTTGCATACCCACCTCCCTTTTAAAATGGACTTTTTCTCAAGGTCTGTAAATCCGCTAGGCGCAAAGCCATTTTCCACGGTCGGTAAACTCAGAAACTGGGCCAAAGTAGGCTTTCGCGAAATATACCTACAAGAAATTTCCCACCCTCCCCTCACTATTTACGTGCTTAAGAACTATTTCCTTGAAAACTTTCCACGTGCCGCGGAATAAAAATGTAAATTCTGAAATCCTTTTCCTTTTCAGTACTTTAAAACATTCCGTTTACGTCCGTTACGGCTAAGTTACTGTCTTTGATTAGTAGGTAGCGCAAAAATTCCAACAAACAATGCAAAGCTTTTCCCAGCAACCATTGCGATATAATCATATAATATTTTTTGTTAATTATTAAAGGTATATATTTACATAGAACTTTGTTGTTTGCGTATAGCTCCAGATATGCGAGACGGATGGGATCGAAGAATTGAGCGACGAAGAAAATTCGACTGGGAGTCGCCGCCGCCTCGTCGTCGTGAAGACTTTGTGGCGGGGCTGCCATAGCGATATCAAGTTAGTGACACCATTTTTATAACATCCATTTATGAATTCAAACACATCATATCATCTAAGGCACGCGCAATATTGCTGTAAAGCATTGATTCCCAACCGTGGACCAGAAATATTAGTGCGGAGTAACGTATGACCCGTAAACCATTTTAATTTTTAATCGGATCCGATTACGCTGCCAGTTCAAATGGCATACAACATTGCGACAATTCCTGAAATTTGTGTTTCCTGAATAGAACAGAATTATCACAGTGGTCTCTGAAAAGGGTTGGGAATCACTGTTGTAAACAATGAACTTAATATAACAATGTATCATCACGCCGCGAGCGAATGTGCCAGTTACAAGCCTTTACACGCATAATGTATTCAAAACCTAGGCTTAACAACTCTGAATGCGCAATATATTCTAATTGGCTAGATTGTTTAAAACTTCGTCCGAGGCTGTTGCGCCGTTAGGGATATTTCACACCGAGCAAACGGAAGCGGAACGAAACGAAGAGGCAAATTCGTGCGAAGGCTACATTTAGTAAACTGATGACTAAGCTGGTGAACAACGATAGTTATACGGCCACTAAATTCGTGCAATTGCTGGCGAATTTACCTAACTTCATGCTATTTTATTAGAATTTCAGGCAGCCTGGAAATTATTAATTAGCAGCACGAGTCACACGACCAAATTAGTCCCTTTTCGGTAGTTTCGCGTCTGGTAGTAGCGATATAAAACACAGCTAACTACTCGAATTCAAGAACGGAAGATGTGTCGTGTATTACGTGTCGTATTTCTTCTAACAGTGGAATTTTTTTATGATGTGCCGTTGTTTGTGTATTTTCATCGTATGTCCGTTACCTTCTAAATATCCCTGAATGGATAATATACGACGTATCTTCAGTGTGATGTTGTAGACGCCTTATCGCAATACCAGTTTCGCTAGTGCTGTTGCTTGCGTACTGCAGACGTTTGATAGTTGATTGTCGTTTTGTGCCCACCGCCTCCAGACTAATTGGCTAAGCCAATTAGGCTGCCACTCGATTTTGTAACTACGTACCACTCATTTACGTTTCCGGTCAGTTCGGATTAGTTAAGAACGGCAACGTAGCTGAACATTTAAACTCAAGAATAAATAACTTTAAACATAAATGAAATGGAACACAAAATTGTGAGAGAGCTGAGAGATTTCAAACTATTGATGTAGTTATAATTTGGTATATAGTCTATATGCAGAAATTGTAATTTAGTAAAAACGATCACTATACATCAGTTATAAATCAGTTTAAAGAATCTATAAAAGGCATTTCAAATTCATTTATCGATCAATCCTAATCCGATATTCAATGGAACTTATCAAAGACTTATTTAAAATGCATGCCAGCTTTTTAATATTAATGGAGCTGCCGTATCCTTGCATATAATGCATTGATATGTATGCACGTAGGGCGTGACGTGTCGAGATGGATGATGGTATGCAGCACCAGTTTTCCAACAGCAAAAAAAACATATGCATGATTATGCAACTAAGCCAGGATTGCCTCGGCTCTAGAACAGCCATGAATCTTATTTAGTGCTACGACAGGGAATTATACGTCGCATCATTTTTGCAACGGTCATCTATATTGTTGTTGTTGTCAAAATGTTTTCGAACATCATTTACAACAGCAATTCTAGATACGATTGACGAACTACGATAATATTTGCAGTTTGTTTGATTAGACCGACATGTTTATGTTGAATATATGTATATAAACACACCAACGTAATAGAGATTTGTTTTTGTGGAATTCATGTGGAATGAAATTTCCCACGACATCACACGCTTACGGATTTACGCAGAAACTACATTATTTCTGGTAGGGAAAGTAAATAAAAATTTATGTTACTCCCCATCAAAATTTATCTTTGCGTGAAAGTCTCGTCCATTTCGGTTCAGTAGTGCCCTCTCGGCTCCCTCAGCGGTTCAGTATCTCCCTCGAATATTTTAGGCTGTGTAGACAGACAACGTGACGGAAGCGATCTACAAAGTTAAGCTACATCGAGCGCGGTCAGAATTTGGATGTTTGACCGCTAGTGGCTAAATTTTATGCGCCTTTCCGTGCTTCGTAGGGCACATCAAACTGCCGGTTCCTGTTGATGACAACCAGAAAGGATAACATTAAAGCCTATTGGAGACTTTACGGG
The DNA here is from genome assembly GCA_018249415.1 of Phareas burnsi. Classification (NCBI taxonomy): domain Eukaryota; kingdom Metazoa; phylum Arthropoda; class Insecta; order Lepidoptera; family Hesperiidae; genus Phareas; species Phareas burnsi. Next base: position 8,370 of record DWKL01004771.1, read on the forward strand.
CGATTTGAAAAACATCAGATTCGGGTTGATAACTCTAACAAACCACATTGGATCAGCGTAGTGCAATATGACGCCCGGCCTCCTCCAGTTCTGGGGAGAAATCCGTGCCCAGTGGTAGAACATAAAAGAGGTTGCAACCATAAACAAACAATACAATCAAGACGTTTAGGTTATGTTTATATCTTTGCCTAATATTTTTGACCTGCAAAGTGTTTGTTAGCGAGGCGAGTTCATAGGTTGAAATTGTCAGTGTGTGTCAACTTTTGGATTTTCGATAGGTGTTTGGAAAGATCCGTATTTGTTGCAGAGCGGCATTTGCCCGCGAAGCTACCTGGGGAGCTGGACTGAAACACCCTCAACTAGCCAGGGTGCTAGGTCTCAGCCTTCTGGAGCCGCCGTGCGCGGCGTTAGATCGGGGCAATGCTGCACCACTACCGTCACTATTGAGAGCCGACCGGAAATTGAAGTTAGTATTTTTAATTTACTACCTAAAATAGTCAGGTGGTAGAACTATAGTTCGTCCGGGGAAGTACCATCGCCATCCTCATAATCCGTGAAGAAATTTTTGTGTTTCAGACAGAACTTCAGTTTTGTTTGAGGTTAGATATGGGTACGGGTATGAGTATGGGATGGGCTGCAGTGACGTGCAACCTTGTTTGGTACTCTTGAAACATAAAAATAAGAAGAATCCTGAACCTGAAGTTAAATAGTCACTGTCCCCTACGCCGCTTCTGAGAACAGAGCCTGGAGTCGATCACACATGCGTCATTCTTGAAGACTAAGATAGAATACCAAACTATTCAAACCAGAACGCAGTAATGCAGAAATGGGTGTGGCGGTGGGGCCGCCGCAGGATGAGGAGCTCTACTCACCTATCAACTTACTATACGACATTGACCTACGAACGACATAATTATACGACTACTTTTGGGGTGGCAGCACTGTGAAATGGTGTCATGGCACCCCAGTCACGCTTATTTCTTTCTCTTAACAATAAATTTAAAGATAGAGAAGAGATACTAGCATGAGACATGTAAGTTAATTCTTAAGAGTAGCAACATGCTGTGATCAACTCTCGATCCTCTATGTCAATGTCAACGATCGAGGATGTATTTGACACCAAGTGAGCTGCATACTGGATTGCTGGTTACATTTTTTGTTTATTTTTAAAAATCAGGAACAAAAACAGTAATTCAATTTAAAAATATAAGTCATATTACAAAAGTATCTCACTTATTCAATTAGTTATATATATTATTATATTAATGTATTTAATATTATTAATACAAGATTCCGTCAAACCAGTGTCCTAAGATGTCCGATGTCCGGAGATCAGAGGATAGAGACCAAATGTTGACCAGAGTGATAAATAAATAGATTATTAATTACTGAGAGTACGTTAATACGTTGTTTTATTTAATTTAATTTGTACATCTTGTTCAAAAATCGCAGTTGGTAATATTTTAAATGATAATACAATTAGATTTAGAATTGTAAATTTGAAAACGATACGATCGGCGATAGGTGATGTAAAAACAACTAACACCAAAAAGTAACGTAATATCTACTTTAGACGTGTGAGGTAAACTTCCTGATTGTTATATTCTCACGTAAATGGTCACGGAAACTAATTAATATTTGTTTATAATTATTTGCAGTTACTCGAGCTTGATCCACATTTGCTGCCAAGTTGCAGCAGGGATGAAATACCTGGAGTCTTTCGAGCTAATTAACAGAGATCTCGCAGCACGGTAACGTTGTTTTTTTACTTTATATATTGTGCAGCAAAATAAAATATAAAATTAATGTTTAATTAGATATCAAATAAATAAAAAACGTGTGTGCACGTAATAAATTATACTTCTTTGTCGTAACAAACCAATAAATATATATTTTTAATAATTTTTCTTATATTTATATATATTTTTTTATTTTATGTACAAAAAAGACAGAAATTGTATGTATTTACACGTTACTTAC
>DWKL01004772.1:0-10348 GCA_018249415.1 Phareas burnsi
CGCCTCGCTATATGTGTGCCTGGCAACCGCACCTCCCCAACCGAAACACAACATTATTGCTTCACGGCGGATTATGACGGCGGCGGTGGTACTTCCCCAGACGAACGATTGTTCTACCACCTATTAAATAGTTCCATAATACAATACGATACGATACACATACTCTTTATTTGTGCACCAGTTAGGAACACAAATAAATACATCGCTAGGAACGCGATCTTTTCCAGGAAGCCCTTGAAAAGAAAAATAACTAAGAACAAAATGATATCATTTTTATACAAGTACAGATATTAATTCACTGACTAACGAAAGGTCTAGAGTCATAATGGATAATTAAAATGATGAACAACATTTTTATACTTTTAGTGTGTCTTTTTTATGGCATAATTGTAGCAAGAGCCGAAGACCGGGCTCAGTGGCGCGCTTTGGGAGAGGCCTATGTTCAGCAGTGGAATAGCACGGGCTGAAGAGAGAAAGAGTAGCAAACGAACATGCAGTCCATCTGATGGTAAGTGGTCACTGTCGGTTATGGACATTCGTAATCATACCTAAATAAAATTGACCGGGAGGAGGACCAGGCCCAGATGGATTACTACTCATGAGCACTGAGCTGAAACGCCTTGATGAAGTGTCTCTAACTTACCGCATCCTTCGAACAGGAGGAAAGTAACGTTGAGCAAAGATAAGTGCTTTGGTGCATTTTAAGTCAACCCACAAAAGGTCCTACCTTCAAAGTGGTAGAAGACAAGATGGAAAAAGAAAGACAAAAAAGTAGAAAACAATTAAAAAGAAAAATTAGAAAAAAAGAAAAAGGGAAAGAAAAAAAAAGAATAATTCATAAATACACAGTCAAAAAACAAAGTTTGTACACAGTCTCCAAATAATAAATTGCATGTCATATAAAAGTTAACGCCGGAATCGTTTATGGAATAAACATTTTTACAATTCATAAATATTAATAATAATAATCATCATCATCATCAACTCTATCAATGTTCCACTGCTTTGCACGTCTCTTCTCAGAATGAAAAGGGTTACGCGTATATTCCACCACGCTGGTTACGTGCGTATTGGTAGACTTCACCCACCTTCGAGTATTTTACAAAGAACTCTCAATCATGTAGATTCCCTGACAGGTATTGTCAAAAATTCACACTTAAAGCAAGTGATAATTAATTTCTAATACGCACATAACATCAACAATCAGAGGTGCGTGCGGGATTCGAACCCCCAGTGTGAAGTTGGAATCTTAACCACTAGGCCATCACTGCTACATTCGTATAAAAATAATAATAGTATAGATATAATTCTCCTTTTTCAAGAAAAAGTGTCATTAATTTTTTTTCAGCGTATCAACCGAAGAAAATGGACTTTAATTTTTTTTGTGTTTTTCGTAAAGCAGAAGCTTGTACAATAATTTATTCATGGCCCATCAGAACTAACGCGCCCTTCCGTAAGGACGAGAAATTTATGACCATTCAACTCTTAAGCACTGCCTCCTTCGTGTACTTGGAATGGTCTATTACCATCTTTCAAACCGCCCTTATAATCCGGATCGAATGTTTAACGCTAAAACGTTTTCTACACTCATATCCCCACAATAGAAGACCCTGGGTCGTGGGTGCTATGGACACATACAAGACGAGTACACAAATAACCAGACCCGGAACAGAAATCTTGATTAATTTAGATGTCTGCCTGGCTGGGAATCGAATTCGGAGACCTCTCGTGTTAGACTGGTATGGTAACCTCTGCACTTGGTTGTCAAACGTGTCATTCCAAGCATGGGAGAGGTCGGAAAATTATTACTAATGGTCATAAATTGATTAAAACTGGTGGTCGGTCAGTAGTAGAAATTGACTGTCATTTATTAAATGTTTAAATATGAATGATGTTGAGGCTCTTTTGTTAAATATACCCCTATTAATCATGACATTATTATACAAAATAAAAAAAAATGTCTTGACGGACTTAACAATAAAGGAAGATCGTAACTCGTTCAGTCAATCTGGGTTTTTTTACTGATCATGCTGTTATTACACAAGATAAAGAAACATTTTTTGTCTTGACGGATTTAACAAAAAGGGCAGCTCGTAACTCGTTCAGTCAATCTGGGATTTTTTACTAATCATGGCGTTATTAGACAAGATAAAAAAAAACATTTATTCGTCTCGACGGATTTAACAATACGGGCAGCTCTTAACTCGTTCAGTCAATCTGGGATTTTTTACTAATCATGGCGTTATTACACATGATAAAAAAAAACATTTATTCGTCTCGACGGATTTAACAATAAGGACAGCTCTTAACTCGTTCAGTCAATCTGGGATTTTTTACTAATCATGGCGTTATTACACAAGATAAAAAAAACATTTATTCGTCTCGACGGATTTAACAATACGGGCAGCTCTTAACTCGTTCTGGCAGTCGATCTGGCATTTTTAAATGTTTTGGCGGCAACTTCTACTCAGCGCGACTGTTTGACCGCAGATTTGACTGTGCGTTTGACGTTGACAGTTCGAACGTAAACAATTAATATATTTTTTAAATATAATGCATTTGTAACACATATTATATATAAATTATAGTTTTCTGCGCTCCTTCTCTATATGAACTTTTACTATGCCAAATCACCCGATCCTCCATGCGCGCAATATGCTTAAAAAGGGTTACAAAGTTTTACCTTTATGTATTAATATATAGAGTTTACTGATAGGTTATCAGTTTCTGCCTTATCACGTCAGTGCTAGAAGAAAATAAATAATCATTTGCTTTGATAATAAACAAAAACATAATGAAGAAACCTGAATTTCTGAGAGTTCTCAATAAAAGTTCTTGACGGTATATGAAGTACACCAATCCGCTTTTGGCCAGTGATGAAAAACATGCAGAAAATTACATACTGAGAGTTCTCCATAGGTATATATATAGTCCTCAGAGGTGTCTTAATTAATCTATCAGTCGGTAGTTGGCTTGGCCAGTAGAGTAAGATCTAATCGTTTGCATTCTGAGAGGAGACCCGTGTCCTGTTGTGGAACAGTAATAGGTTGATGATAATAAATGTTGTTTTTTTTATGTCGGAAAAGTAGCAAACGAGCGTATAAGCCTCCTGATATTAAGCGGTCACTGCAGCCTGCACCCAACCAATTGTGACTAAGACGGTCGCCTCGCTGCAAATGCACCCGACAATCACACTTCTCCAGGCGAAACATAACAATTCCTCAAGGCTGTGAGGACGGTGTCGTCTGTCATGACGTAATCCAAATTCCTCATTACTGGTCTACGCAGATGTGGACGCGAGATTCCCTTTTACGCGCGAAATTTCCAAGAATGTTCCACTGTGCGCCCTTTTCAGAAGGTTGCGTTACTTGAAGAATAATTTATTCATTGCCCATTTGAACTAACGCGCCCTTCTCTGCGCAAATTTACGGCCATCAAATTCTTGAGCACCGACCGTTTTTGGAGCCGAAAGGAAATTCTCCATTTATATGGTCAACACGAAGGACAATGCATAAAATGGTTTTAAGGGAATTCTTTTAGAGAATAGAAAATTATTTTAAAGTTTCTGTATATACTATAATAACTTATAATTGGCGTAAGGCAAACTACGTTTGAAGAGTAGGAACAAGCGCGCAGGCTACCTGAAGTTAAGTAGTAACAGAAGTAAAGTAGTGCAGTCCATGGACACTCATATATCAAACCGGATTAAAATCCTATCTGAGGTCGTACGCAGATCTGTAACCTCTCCGGAGGACTAAGTTGGTCGCCTCGCTTTAAGTATGTTCTTCAACATGGTGTTCTTCAAGAAAGGTGCAAAAAGAGCTCTCCTCCAAAGCCGGCGATGCATTGGCGACTCCTCTGGTGTTGCAAATGTCCATAGGCGACGGTGACCACTTCTCATCAGGTGGCCCGACAGCCTCATCGTTAGGTTTAGATATAAAAAAAAAATGTTCGGCAACCGCACCTCTCCAACCCTAAGACTTTTGCAGAATATGAGGGCGGTGGTACTACAGTTCTACCATCTACTAACTGCATCTCCTTTTCACACCCTTCAATCCAACACTCAGTAGCACTTAACAGCGTAGCGTTATAATTGAATGTTAAAGTTTAATACAATCATAGTTAACATCAGCTCAACCCGTCAGCAGTTCATACTGTATGTGTAACTAACCGCCTTACGACTAACAACTATAATAAACTCCAAACTCTTCAGCCACAAAGAAAGAAAGAAAGAAAGAATGGGAGAGAAGAAACACAATGGCGGCTAAGCCCTAAAATGCATATCTTTTGTTTGGCACACAAAGACCGGAGTCAACTGTGTTGCTACAAATTCAATTATGCCGCGTATAAAAAATAGCACCCATTTTTAAGCCGCCTGCTCCTAAAACAAAAGTTAGTAGGCGTGTTATTATTCCATACATTTCCGTATTATTTCGTATGAGCTTTTTTAACTATGTAAACAAATTTTGTTTTACAAATTATCGATTTGACATACAGAGGGTTTTAGGTTCGATTCCCAGCCAGGCAGACATCTAAATGATGAATTTAGATTCCTGTTCTGGGTCTGAATATTTATGTACTCGTCTTGTATGTGTCCAAGGGACCCACGGCACAGGCCCCACTTGTGTGGGGCTATGAATGAAGAAAGCTTTTGTTAAAAAAAAGTAAAAGAATAAATAAAAAAATAAACAATCATCATCGTTATCATCGTCTTTCATTACTGTCCCACTTTGGGCATGGGTCAGCAATGGGACTATGGCCAAAGTCTCCCAGAATGACACGGGTTGGGCCATAGGCTTCCAAGCTGGACAAGTGCGGATTGGTAAACATCACACAACTTCGACAACTTTACAAAAAGTCTCAGATATGTAGGTTTCCTTACGATGTCTTCCTTCACCGTTAAAGCACGTAATAATTAGCACATAACTTCTAAAAATTAGAAATACGTCCGGGAATCGAAGCTGTCGTGACAGACTCGAAAGGTGGTAAAACTATAATTCCTCCAGGGAAGTACCAGCACTACCCTCATAATCCGCTGTGAAGCAGTTTTTGTATTTCGGTTGGAGAAGTGTGCTTGCCGGGCACACTTACAGCGCGGTGATCATTTTAGTCCTCAGGAGTAGTGACGCATCTATAAACGACCTTCGATAGAACTTTAGTTTTGTTTCATGTTACATGTGGGTGTCCATGGGCTATATTGACCACTTGACCTGTACGCTCGTTCGCAACTCCTCAATCATAAAAAAGACGTATTAATCTGTAAATAATATTTAATAATTGTGATTGTTGTACCTAATTTTCTTTGTTGTGTATAACGTTTGTATTTTGTATTTAACATTAAATAAAGTAATTTTAAAAACAAGCACAAACAAAAAAAAACAAATCCTAAAAAAGGCCCGCTAATTCTAATTAAATCTAATCAAAATGCAAATTCAATTAACTAACAAGTTTAAACTTCGCAAACCGCTGAAGAAACTTTACGCTTATTTCAATGCTGAGTTAATTTTTTTTCCAATTTTAGTTAAAGTTATGTTGATGAATTTTATATTTTAAGTTAGATTAATAATATCCAGGGTTGACTGACAGAAAATGTCACATGCCATTAAGTCCACTTTTTGTAATTGTTTGCAATAAATAAATACCGCTTTTTAACCTCAAAGTCCTATACTAGAATTCTCTGTCATGTTGTAAGGATGCCATTAACACGTATATAAACACCCAGACCCAGAATAGAAATCTGCTTTAATTCCGTATATATATAGATTAATAATAATAATGATTTTATACGCATAGCACCATACTAGGATTCCTTGAGTCGTGGGTGACATGAATACAAAGGGCGAGTAAATAAACACCCAGATCCAGAACTGAAGTCTCGTTTTAATTCTATATACTTAGATAAATTATAGTAATAAGGTTTTTTATTCATAGTTCCACAGTAGGATTCCCTATTTCGTGCGTGTCATGGACACATCAGAATGAGCACATAGACACCCACACTCGGAACAGAAATCTAAATTTATCATTTAGATGTTTACCCGGCCAGGAATCGAACTCGAAACCTTTTGCGTGTCAGACCCTTATGGTGACCGCTGCGCCACGGGGTCGTCTATACTTATTTAAAGCTTTTTTTAAGATGGTGGGTTAAAACACATTTGTGATCAACTTCAGCTAGGAAGAACAGAGGTTCTTCCGGTGCGTTCACTCGAGATCCCGGAACCTCTCTACATACTCCGGGTGGCTACCGAGGGGCTTTTAGTGGGTAGAAATCCCACATAACCGCGGTTAGAAGAGAGGAGAAAAGGAGGAAGGAAGTAGGGAATAAAAAAATAAACTTGAATGTAAGGTTATAAACATATTTATAGTCAAAAGTAAGACAAATACTAAATTGAAATGATAAAACTGTCGTCACGATCAGTCCGAACTAGGTGTACGACAGTGAAAATATGACGATGTTGATGACGACGACGAATCAGTGACGAAAGACTTGAGACGACAGAAATAACTAGAGACGACGGTCTTAATGATAAATTAATTACTTACGCACGTAATAAGGTGTAATTCTTTCGCGTTAATCACAAATTAATGTTTTTTACACATTGAGATTGATTTTAACTGAATGAAACAATATACGACATGAGATACTAAAATCATCGCTTAAAATAATTAACATTATAAATACACAACATTTTAATTCAATAACATAGAACAGGAATAGTTTCTATACCTTACTTGTCAACTACTCGGATAACTTCAGACCGCAAAGAAAATAAAAATCATAATAAAAATAATTATCATTGGAGACTAACTTCACCCTGTTACATCTGCGCGCGCATTTAGTTTCATTCAGAAAAATCATTCATTTGATTTTCAAACGTGGCAATAGAAGTATATCTTCATAAAACGTCGCGACACAGTGTGCAACCGCCCTTATTGTCCAAAACAAAAGTCGCGAGAACAAAAATCGTATCGAAAAAGTTTGCACACAAAAGGTTTGCCAAAACCTGCGTTGAATTATATACAATTACCGTAGTAAAGCACCACGCGTATTCAATTTGGAATAAAAAATCCTGTTAGAAAAAACCGAATCGAAACGAAAACAAAACGCTTGGAGCCGTCGCGGCGCGCTAACGAACCTTTACGTTCAATCAAACGGACGAATACGAATAAAGGAACACATCCGTGTGAATACAGCGCGGTACGTAGAGTACGAAGATGTAGAGTCGTTTTTGTTTTTTTTTTATATGCGAAGAGAGTACGAAGATGTAGAGTCGTTTTTGTTTTTTTTTTATATGCGAAGAGAGTACGAAGATGTAGTCATTTCTGTTTTATTTTCTTATTATGTGAGAAGAGAATACGAAGATGTAGTTATTTTTTGTATGCGAGAAGAGTAGCAAACAAGCGTGCAGGTTATCTTATGTTAAGCGGTCACTGCAGCCCATGGACACCCACATCTACCCTTAAACCAGACTAAGGTTCTAAGGACATACGTAGGTGCGTGACTACGCCTGAGGCCTAAGGTCGCCTCGCTGTGAGCGTACCGAACAACTACACCTCTACAACCATAACAAAAATGTTTGAGGGCGGCGGTCGTACATTACCGATCGAACTATAGTTCGTAGGTCTAGCCCATTAAAGGACAACCTTTATGCGTCAAACAACTTTATAGTCATAAAAATATAAAGCTGATTTACTCGGTGACACTTACACTCGGTTATCCTTTAACGGGTTTGATCTACGAACTATGGTGGATATTATAGTATCCGGACTCTATTTTTTCGCACTCCTTGTCCAACTATCACATAGCATTTATCAGGGTGTAAAGTCCGTACACACAGGACAACATGAGAGTTTAACTAACGCACGTTTGACTATCAGACTGATTTTTATCGGAGCTCAATTCGAGTGTGGCCCGGCCCCAATTTAATCAAGAACCATAGATTTTTTCGCACTAAAAATATTTGAGAGCGCATAGACCTACGGCCTTTATAAATCATAATCTATCAATAAACTAATAGGTGGTATGCCTATAGTTCGTCGGGGATGTACCAAGTGTTACGAAGCAGTTTTGTATTTCGTTTGGAGAGGAGTGCTTGTTTCTCTTTTGAAGATTCTTGCATCTCTATAAATGTACCCGTTTATAGAGAAGCAAGAATCTTAATCGTCAGGAGGAGTGACGCATCTATGTACGACCACAGATAGGGCTTCAGTCGTGTTTGAGGTTAGATGTGAGTGCCCATGGGCTGCAGTGACCATTTAACATCAGGTGGCTTGTACGCACGTTTGCTACTTTTCTCAAAAAAAAAAGGTGAGCAACGTCGGGCGCGGTCGGGAGCTGGTTGGGTGACCTCTAGTGGATAAATATCACGTGCGCTTCTGTTCTTCGGAGGGCACGTTAAGCTGTCGGTCCCGTCTGTTATCACTAAATAACAGTCGTTAAACCTTGTGAGAGACGTTTTGAGCGGTATTAAAACATCCGACACGGGTTGATCACTAACTCTCATCCCTCTCCACCAATCCACATTAGAGCGGCTTGGTGGAGGTCGCTCCAGGCTTCCCAAGCTATGGGGTGGGACATGAAACATTTAGTGTATTCTGCAAAGAAATCTATAATTTAGGTAAAAGGTTGTTTATTTGCAAATGCGTATGTATAAGTCCATCTGGTATTTAATGGCATCTGTTGTCCATGGACATTTCAAGTTAACCCCTAGTAAGATTGAAGCCTTACTTAGAGGTTGGCCACAGATGTGTTGCTACCCTTGTGGACTAAGTTGGAACACCTCGAGGGAGTATCTTCATTACCACACCCTTAACCAGAACAAGTTTTGATGCAAGTTGTATCATAATTAGACCTTTTCTAGACATAGATAGCTAGATAGGCATTGCCTTCATAGACATTTAAAAACGGATTTGTATCGTAAAATGTTAAAGTTACTAGTATTTTGAACTAAAAGATAAACACTTCAATTTTAATCAATTGGGAATATTATTTACTGTTATTGTGATTTGTGTATGTTTAGAAATACATGAAACGAAATGATATAATTTATTGCTCAATTATGTTAAATTATTATAACAACGTAACAGAGACCTTGTAGAGATAACGATATTTGTTTGTTTGTATTCTTTCGGTGTGCGGTATTTCAGGATACCGATTGAAGTTCGTAATTGTTATTGTTATTTTTTATTTTTACACACGACTTTGGTCGGTTTTATGAAAAAGGTATGAGCTTTATTTATGTTTGAAGAGAGGCAAACGAGCCTGCAGACCACCTGACTTGGTCACTACAGCCCATGGATATCAAGATTTAACCTCAAACAAAACTGAAATTCTGTCTGAAGTCGTTCGTAGATGCGTCACTACTCCTGAGGACTAAGATGGTCGCCTCGCTGCAAGTGTGTCCGGCAACCGCCGAACACACCGAGCTTACGTCAAGTATCTGTGTTTAAGTTGTGCGTATGTGTGTGCTAGGCGTAATGGTGTGTATACATGTATATTACGCTGTTGCGTTAGGGTTAGTATCACATTGGTTTAGAAGTGTGAGGGTATTTGGATTAAGAAAGTGGCGTACTATAGAACAACTCTGTATAACTATTGATAATTGCATAGGTATGTATGTATGCCCGTGGAGGTCTAGAAACTTAACACTTTGACTGCGGCGGCTAATATTCGAAACAATCCACCCGTGCGCCGCGCAACTCAATAGGCATTTTCAGTACAGCGGCATGCGCCGTATGCGTGCGAGCCGCACGGGTGGATCGGACAGTAAAACAAGACAGGTGCGTTTGCCGCAGTCAAAGTGTTAAGTGCAGTTTCTAGCCTTTTAGGTATTACATAGGTTGAGTAGATAATAATGGGGATGATTCGTACGGTTTCATGGTATCACATTTGTTTAATTATAATTATTGTTATTGTTAACCTGTTCGTAATAATAATTCATAATATCGCTTCGCAAGGCGATTTTTCTTTCTATAGTAAAGAATAGTAAACTTCTTGTATTCTTAATATAGTAAACTACACAATATGTAAAACTCATTTCAAATATTATAATTATATAATGTGATAGCCTAGTGGTTAAGCTTCCCGCGTCTCATACTAGCAGTCCGCGGTTCGAGACCCGCACGGACCTCATAATTAATTATCATATGATTTTAAGCTAATATTATCGCGGAAATTACACATTTTAATTACGTAACGAGTACTCACGATATGCGATTTTTTAATTGCCCAATTAAAAAACCGCATATCGTGAGTCCTCGTTACGTAATTAAAATTAATTATCACTTGTTTTAACGTGAAGGTAAACATCATGAGGAAACCTACACGAGTTATCAGTAGCTTCGAAGA
>DWKL01004773.1:0-10347 GCA_018249415.1 Phareas burnsi
GCGGCGCTGCGCGCGCTGTGCCGCCGCGAGGCGCCCGCCGCGCGCCGCGCGCTGCTCGCCGCGCTGGCGCCCGCTGCCGGCGGAGGTACGTCCGCGCGCGCTGAGCTCGCGGTGCAACGACACATAATGTCGCTATTAAACATTAAATCCTATCGTAGATATCTACAAAATCGTTTCCTCGCCGGCGACGTAACGTTCGGTGTCAAAAAAGAACGCAAAATTCCATGTATAGCAAAAAAACATCGCATCCGCTATACTACATAAACTCATTCAAGTGTCCATTGCTGCCGTGATATTTTTACTGTACGCAGTCGATGCCATATTATTTTGCGACGTTACGAGTCGCCGCGCTGTCCGCCGGTTAAAATAGTAGGACGCGCATCGTCACGCGACACGCGACGAGCGCACTCGCACGCCGGTCGGGCTGCAGCCGCCGCGCCCCTGGCCCGCGCCCCAGGCCCGCGCCCCGGGCCCGCGCTGACGTGCCGCGTGGACGAGAGCGCCGCAGCCCGGCCCCGCGCCGCTCCGTAGAAAACTCGACACTCTGCGGCGATCGTTAAGGGTTGTCCACAGACCAGATCGAACGAATATAGACGTGGCTTTACATATTTTCTATTCCAGAGACAATACTAAAGTGTTCGTTTCTTTAGAAACGTATCGCCGTTCCGTTGCTCGGGGGACGCGCGTCTTGTTTTACATAAAAAAATATTCGAATGAAGCATACGCCCGTGCCGCGTCGCTGCGCGTTCGACTCGACTCAGCACTCATAATGATCAGTAAATAATGTCATCTAATTACTAAATTATTGTCAATTATAATATAACATATATGCATTTTAGGAGATTTTTTTCCACGTAATTGAACGTCATCACAATATATTATGTAATATTTGAAGTTTCGTCGAATCCGCTCGCAGAGATGATACTGAGCGAGGAGGCGGTCGAGGGAGTGATCGAGACGAGCAGCGAGATGCTGAACCGCCTCATCGCGCTGGACGCCGAGCTCACGCTGCCCGACGACCCGCAGCCGGCCCGCGGCGACGCGCCCGACAGAGGTAGGGGCGGAGATGTCGGGGACCCGGTACCGGCACCGATGTTGTACATAATCACATACGTGCTCGGCCACACACTTTTACACGTTCGCCTGAGGTTAACGTTTTCGGTAGCCTGTACATATGTATGTCGTTTGGATTTGATCGGTAACGATTAGTATTTAATATAAATATATTGTTAAATAAAGTAATACGATGCGGACGTCCGCAGACAAGGGCAGGGCGGCGGACAGGGCGGCGGGGCGGCGCGGCTCGGCGGAGGACGCGTGCGCGCGGCTGGAGGCGCGCGCGCAGCTGTGCGCTCAGCTGGCGCGCGCGCTGGGCGGCGGCCGCGCCTGCGCCGTGCCGCTGCTGCTCAGCCTGGTGCGGCTCACGCTGCGCGTCCCCGTGAGTGCCCGCCGACCGCCCGGCTCCACACACTTGCTCTTACTGAAAAATACACTTGTCGTATCGATCGTAATCGGCCAAATATAATGTTAGGTAACTTTTTCCAGGTTTAGACTGAAGTGAATCCACCATAAGTATGCCATAATTATTGAAACGTCGCCATGAATTATTTGGAGCGTCGTTTCATTGTCCCACGCTTCTACGTCGACCCCTCCCTACACGCCCCCCCCCCCCCCCCCCCCCCCCCCCCCGCCCCACCCCCCCCCCGCCCCCCCCCCCCCCCCCCCCCCTCCGGCCGACGCGAACGTGTCGTCGGCCGGCTCCATGCGAACATTGCACGTAATCGAACGTGTCGGCTGCGGTGGCATAATTATTGGTATTAATGTTTATCCTTGCAAAGTGAAAGATTAGATCTTACAGTGCAATAATCGAGTGGCGAAGATTCTTTTAATATTTCCTCGTAACTCAGAATACGTAATAAATAAATTTAAACTTAATTGTACACTGTTCTTGGAGGAAATAAACGTTTTCTCGGGGTTAAGCCGTGAGCTGCGGCGACCGCCGCCGGCTGGTGTGGCCCCCTGCTGTTGCTCTGTGTCCCTGCAAATACGTATGACTCATAATAACTTTCCTTTTCTATATCCCGCCCTGGACAGGTAGCTGCGAGACCGGTGAGTACCGCGCGGCTGCCGGCCGCTTGCTGCATGACGCTGTGCACGCTAGTCCTTAGTGCAATATATTACGAGCCTTCGAATGTATTCGTTTCAATTTAGTGATATCAATTGTAACGGCATAACTTATACGATATTCGAGTATCACTAATGTCACCTTCATCACCGTATCATATTCATGTTGTCACGAAACAAGCATAAAGCGAGGGAACTGAACGGATAAATATACGACGAGGTCTCCCGCCTGCAGTTCGAATGGAACTATTTAAATGACTAGAGTTACTACTACTACAGCAGCCAGGCTTATTCTTCAAAAAAAAAAAACCTTTACGTCATGTCCCCGTCCCCACGTCGCTTCCTCCTCCTCTGGACACGCGGCAGTAGAATACTCGGCGCGGCAGCTGCAGTCCCTTTGCAGCCGGCGACTGGACCTCGCTTGTGCAATGTACAGAATAAAATGATATAATTCGTTATCAAAGTAGAATGACATCGTATTCCGCTTTCCGCAGGTTTCCGTTGCGGCTGTCTCGTATTTATTATTATTTCTGTTGGTGTTAATGATTTATGTTAATCTTTGTAGTGGTCTGTAGAGAGCAGTATTTGAGTGCATAAGGAGTTCCCTGTCAATGCGACCCACAGGGGTAGTTTAGTTAACGTTTGCATTTAAGTGGCATTTCTGTTTTTATTGCTCCGTGGAAAAAAATGCTTTTTTTATCTTAGTTAAAATGCAAAGCCGATGAACTGTGCCCGAGCACAAGTTCTGACGTCTTCACTGAACGCTTTCGGTAACTGCGACGTATTCACGCTTATGATCCGTCACACGAGGCCATGGACCGGCTGGATAACTCGCTTGTATAGTCCGGCGTTGGGATTGGAAGAAAAGATCATCGATTAAGGAGAGCGGCTCGAAGCTAAATATTGAAAATAAACGGCAGCCGTTTTGCAAATAATAATTGTCAGTGCGTTCTCCACATAAATAATACATTAATATAAATTTTACCGTAACGTGACACATGGAGGGGTGGAGCCCTCACGCAAGAATTTAATTAAAATTAAGGTCGCGCTCAAGCTGATCTATCATTTAGCATCTACGATTAAAATCCTCTCCCAACGATCGAAGTGCAAGGCCGCGGGTGCGTCGGTCTCGTGTGACGGGTCTCGACGGCCGCGAGGCGGGATGGCGGGAGGGGAGTGACGCGGCGGCTCGGTTGCAGCGCGACTCGGTGCTGCTGGCGCCGGGCGCGTGGCGCGACGCGCTGGCCACGTGGCGCGGCGCGGCGGCGGCGCTGGCGGGCGCGCCGCGCGCCGCCTTCGTGCGCCGCGCGCTCGAGTACATCCACTGGCATCTGTTCCAGCAGTTAGTGCTCTGTTTCTACCTCGAACCCGCCGTTTATGTCCTTCTTTGCGATGTACATCTGACACTCGCGTTTTGCAGTGGACTGGCTTTATGCCCGGCGACGTTCCTTATTAGTGAACTCCGTGCGGCGGGTGATAGTGATCGCAAAAGAATAAATCATCCATCCGAGCCAGCGAATTCCTAAAAGTAAATTCTTATTATCACTAAACACAGTAACGTCTTCACGCGATTAGAAGCACTGAACGTTACGACCGCTATGATAAACGTCAGGACTCCTTCGTTATCATCTTAACACATTGCGGCAAACGCACCTGTCGTGTTTTACCGTCCGCGCCACCCGTGCGGCTCGCACACATACGGTATGTGCCGCCGTGCTGGAACACGCCTGTTGTGTTACGCGCCGCATGGGTGGATCGTTTCGAATATTAGCGCCGGAGTAAATATGTTAATATCCATTTTGTAATTGCAGCTTGGAAAATTTGGACATCCAGCGAATCGATCACATGGTGTCGCTGTGCCCCCACTTCGTGATCCCCAGCGACGACCTGCCCGCGCCCGCCGACCCCGCGGAGCTCGTCGCGCACTCTAAACTGGTTCTCGACATTGAAGTCAAAAACCGGCCCGCGCAGGTTCCCCTGGACGCGTTCGCGCTGCAAGCGGACGTCATCTGGGGCAACCTCAACTGTCCGTTCGAGGACGACAACGATTTGATCGCAGAAGTCGTTCGAGACCAGGCCGCGCTCACCAAGGAGACCCTCATGATACACGTGTACATAAAATTGTTCCGCGCGTTGTACGTGAAGGCCATCCTGTTGCGCGCCATCCACTCGGAAGACGACCCGGCCGGCGCCGGGCGCACCTGGTGCGACGACATGCTCAGAGTGGAGTACTTCCGGGAACAATTCTGCTACATTCTGTACGACTGTGTGGTCCTGGACGTGCTCTACGACCACTACGCATTCGTAAGTACACAGCGCGGGCCGGTCGCCGGTCGCCGGTCGCTGAACAATACCTGTAATCTCTTCAATAAAGATACGTGTTACTGAGTGCTTATTTACATGCTTTCAACTATTTTTGTATTTATTTCTTTTAGTGGCGTCACTATGACATAATCAGCGAAGTGAAGCATCGCATGGACGGCATCGTCAAGGAAATAATAAGCCAAATCTCAGCAGACGGGAAGAAATCGCTCTCGGCGTCGCTCGGAGAACGAGCCGAGACCCACGGCTACTACTGGGTTTACGCGAATCAGTACTACAAGGATATCACCTCGGAGGTGCGACGTGAAAGGGAAGCCGCGGGGAGGGAGGCGGGGACGGACGTTGAAGCGTTACGAGTTCCGGAAAGCGAAGACGGAGCCGAGAGAGCAGATTCTGAGATAATCGAAAAACCCGGCGACGATGCAGTAGCGTCGTCGAATGCGGACGCGGAGACCGACAGCGAAGAGCAAACCGAGTGCTCCGAGTCGACCACTCCCGGCTCTTCGAGCTTCGAGATCATCGACAAGGCCGACGTTGCAGATTCGCTCTCCGTTTCGCCCACGGATAGCGCACTCGGCTCGAGCGACCGCCCGGGAGAAGTGCGTTCGGCTTCGGAGGACGCCGTGACTCCGCTCAGAGATATATTAAAGGCATATTACAGTAATCGTAAGGAGAAGAAGCCGAGTTACTTGAGTAAGGCTGCAAAACCGAAGGCCAATGTGGTTTCCAAATCCGAGGACGTCGCTCTATGCCTGGACATGTTGGGGGAGATGGTGCTTAACAACGGGTACTTCCATGAAATGCAGGTTAGCGCTGTCGATGTTATATCAACCCGTTCATTCGTTGCTAACGTGCAATGGGGATTGGGACTGAGTTTGAATTGTTTGTGTACTGGGAAATATATATAGTAAAATAGAGACACGTAAGAATGTAGGTTACGAGTACTAGCACACCGGTTACATGTAGATAGAAGAATACTTCTAAAAACTAATCGATGTAATTTCTGTTCGATTTGATCGATGGGTCAATGACCACTTTCAGATGAAGGCGGCGGCGATACGGAAACGGAGGCAAAAAGCAGAACAACAATTGAAACTGATAAACGAGTACAAGCTGACCGAGATGGAATTGAAGGCTGAACACAAGGTACCGGACGCGTCGGATCCCGCTGACGACGCGAGCGGCGCCGCGGACGGAGACGCGAACTCGGATCTCGAGGAGGAGGTCTCGTACGCGGCGAGCGACGCCGCCATGATCCGCAGCTACTACTGCGCGTACGCGGCCCGCGCGCCGCGCGTCGACGAGCTGCTGCGGGACGTGGCCGGCCGGGCCGACCGGGCCGACCGGGCCGGCCGGGGCAACCTGGACGCCGTCATCGACGGCTACTACAGGCACAACGACACCATGCTCTTCGAAAGGTAAACGCGACTGTTTCGCCGATTGGTGTGTATATTATTACGACTTTCATGTTGCGGGCTTCACTCATATATCTGTCTGTATTCTGAACTATGAATGCCGGATTAAGTTTATTTTTTTTTTGCAATGAATTTTTGCTGAATTCAGTGACGTGGTCACGCGCATCCCGGACGTCTCACCTCTCGTCCGTCTAGAGGTCAGCCAACAATTCCCACCGAGTAACGCACAAGCTCCCGCTTCCCGCCGACGACTGCCGCGGCGGGTAGATTTTTTGTAATCATATCAATCAAAGAGGAACACGGGCCATCTGATGCTGAGGGGTTCTTCAGACAAAATGCTAAAACAGCTCTCCTTCAAGGCCGGCGGCGCATTGGCGATTCCTCTGGTGTTGCAAATGCTCGAAGGCGACGGTGACCATTTTCCATTAGGTGGCCCGTTTGCCTTATCGCTAGACTTAGATATATAAAAAAGTAATCACCGTCTTCTAAATACTTTTGGAAAACCAGTAGATTCGTCGCTGCACTCTGGCTTCGAACAGTTCTCTTGAAGAAACTTTGTGAATATTACGCAAAAGGCTCGGCGGCTCGTCTCTCCAGACAGCATATTTCCACCAATGTATTTCAACATGGAGGTATCGTTCAGGGAGCTGCAGGGCGCCAGCTGGCTGCAGCTGGCGGGCAGCGCGGCGGTGCTGGAGCATCTGTGCGAGGCGGCGGCGCGCGGCTGGGACGCCCCGGCCACGCACTGGGACTTCACCAACATCGCGCTGTGCTCCGTGCTCAGCTCGCTGGCCGCCAGCCGGCGCATGTGGGCCACCACGCAGGTCACACGACTATGCATTTGCATTTTTGTCATCGATCAGCAAATCGGCGCGTAATCCCCCGCAATAGAGTACCCATACCCCGCAATAGAATCTGAAGCATGGTCCAATACTAGGCCCTAAATTTTACACATCAGCCTCGGTCGGCGAAGGTCGGCCACCTTCCGGTTGGTAGAGCGCCGTCACCGTCATATGACACAAAAGTCTGATGTCTATTAAGAGTCGTTACATTTGTTTTCACATATTATTGATGTCATAATTAATCCGCAAGAAGGACCATGTTAAGGTTTTTCGCCCTAATTTAATGAAAAATTAGTGTATTATTATCTTGAGGATCCTATTATCTCATGGTAGTGGTAATAATAATAATAATAAAGTATCTGTCCGGTTACACCGTACATTTCATATGTAACTGTTGTATTACTACCCCTGGAGGAACTGAATGTGTTTATCATGTATCGTATTTTTATCGAATATAGCATTCAAAAGTGTTAAACGGCGCCATAAACTAGCGTGGAAAACGTATTAACTGAACAATATGGATCATCCCCAGCTCCATGCAGCTCGGTAGATTCCATTGGGAACTATATATTTAAATACGATCTTCAAAATTATCGAGCCCACAAATGAAACTGAAATTCTTCAAGATACCAAGATTATTCCGCGGAGGCCCCGGCCGCTACAGTGAGGCTTACGTGTGTCGGCAGATGGCGCTGCTGGCGCGACCGGCGCTGCGGCTGTACTGCGCGGTGCGGCGCTTCGTGCGCGGCGTGGCGCGCGCGGCCCAGCGCCGCCGGCCCTCCGCGCACGTGGCGGCGCTGCCGCGCGAGTGGCGGGACATCTTCGCGCCCGACGCCGACAAGAACCTCTACCTGCTCATATGCCACGTGCTGGGTGAGTTTGCATGTTACGAGGGCCCCTCGGCGATAACCTTTCCCGATGTAGCACAGCTCCAGGTGTTCAATCGTCGTACGGCTTTACAAAACCGGGAACGCTCGCTGGAACCAGGAGCGAATTTGAATGACTTCCTTTCTACTCCCTTCCCGGCAAGATATGCTCCGATCGCGGGAGGCTATCACTTTTGCCCTCGATTAAGCATGTATCGAAAGTTCATTTAACGAAGGCTTCCGAGCCGACCTCTCCGTTGCTTCATTTTCCTGGCCACGATTGTACCGCTGAATCATAATTACTATCCACTTCGAAGAACTCATTTTTTTGCCAGACTGCTGCTCGGACACGGTGACGGTGACCCAGGTGGCCGTGATCCAGGGCCTCATCGACGCGACCCGCTACCTGGAGCCGGGCGCCCTGTCCGCCGTCCTGAAGACGGGGCTAGTGACGCTGGAGCGCCTGGTGCGGACCGCCACCACCGCACTTGTGAAGACCTCGCATCACGCCTTCAAGTATCTGGCCTACTACACCCTGAAGACAGTCGCGCCGTCTCTGATAGAGGCAGACCGTATGTGACATTTTGATGTAATCCGGCCTCTATAGTCATTAGACTTCTAGACTAGACTAACTGTCATAAAAAGGAACAAATCACAAGTATTTGAAACTGAAATCTACACGAACAAGGGAGGACAACAATTATTAAGATATGTTAAAAATGTCGATCGGCGCGTGCGCGGCGACCTCGCACGCGCCGGTCCAAAGTTTTAAGGCTTATAATATTCTTACAAAGACACGGGCTTAACCGCTAGGGGCATATTATCTTTCTGTATTTTTTATTACATAGAAATAGTACACGAGCATGCAGCCCGTCCCACGGTAAGCGGGCAGTCGCCCTCGGCCGCGGCGCACGGCTTGCTAATCCTCTAATATAAAAAAGTAGAAGTAGAGTCGAGAGAGACTTCCTCACGTGCGGGCGCGTCGGTCGGCAGTGAGCGCGCTGGCACGGCGCGCGGCGGCGGGCGGCGCGGGCGCGGGCGCGGGCGCGGGCGCGGAGGACGCGGCGGGCGACGAGCGGGCGGCGGCCGAGCTCAGCCTGCAGCTGTACGACGAGCCGCTGGGGCAGCTGCAGGAGCTGGTGGACGCCGTGCTCTGCAACTACGTGTGAGTGGCGCGTGCGTCTCTCGTTGCGGAGCGAACGAAACGCGAGATGCGAAAGGACGAATTTCAGAATTCCGTTGCAAAATGTTACCCGGGAGGACGCCAAAACTGGAACTCTCAAATTATTTTTCCATCGATCCACGTATCACAGCCGTTTTACTCGAAGACTAAGCAGTATATATTATATATATAATTAAATTTAGCGAGGTAGCACGTTCCACGGACAGACGACATACGGCAGTGTAATAAAGTTACAAACACCAGTTCAATCCTTATATGCTCCTCAAATAATATTGAAGTTTCAAATTATTTCTTTATTTAAAATCATTTGCAGCACCTCGCTAGTGGCGGTGTCGCACGCGCTTCTAAATTATATAATTATACTTGATCGTTACGCTGAACTATTCCAAAGCTCAGCGCAGGCCGCTCTCCGAGCTGCGCGAGCGCTCGCCGTCATGTATTCCTGAACAGCTCTCAACACGTAATCCCCGAAGTGCACGTGCGGTGATTTTTCAAGTGTGGTCTGCATCGGCGAGCACGGCACTGATGTGGGTGTTTCCGCAGGGTGTGCTTGGACATCTGCGAGGTGGTGCCGATGTCGGACAGCCACTCGGTGGTGCTGGGCTACCTGCTGCTGGCCGTGGCCGTGCACGACCACTGCATGCTGGCCTCCGACGACCTGGCGCTCCAGTACGTCACCGTCTTCAAGTGAGTTCTAGATTATAGTCTTGCAGACAACCTTTCGTCGTCCGGCTGCGGCTTCCGTCAGGGCAGACATTCCAACGTAGCCTTCGGTGCAACGCATGTAGGGCAGGCTACAGACACCCGGAGTTGACTACGCGCGTCCGCGGGCAGGCTGGGCTGCACGCCCACTTGCCGTTCCTGTACTATAAAACAGACATTATTTTTAATCTGTACAAAAAGGATTTATGTTACTCGGGAGGTCGACATAAAACATGTCCAAATCCCGGCGGCCCCCGCGGCCGCGAGCTGCGACAGCCCGCATCAGTAACGTTTCGATGTGTCGCGGCGCGCAGCTCGCGCCCGTACGTGGAGGGGCTGCTGGCGGCGGCGCTGCGGCTGCTGCCGGCGGGCGCGGCCGCCTACGCCACGGAGGCCGCGCCGACGTTGCCGCGCGCGCTGCTGCCCTGGTTCATGCGCCCGCAGGAGTTCCACCTCCGAGGTCAGTATATTTTCTTTCGCTGTCGCTTTGGAATTATTGTAGATCATCTTTTTATTATAAAATTGCAATAAAGAAATACTAATTTTGCTATATTCTTCAGAAATCTCCGATTTTTTGCGTGACGTTATTTCGTTATAACGAAACCGTAAAATAAAATAATTAGAGCATTTTGTTGACTTTTTTTAATCGAATCATATTATGTATATTTGTTATCAAATTATAGATTTCATAAATGAGAATTAGATGCACGGATGTCAAATAATCAGCATGAGCTCCAATGCTTCCGTATAAAACTCAATGTTGTCCGGCGCCGTCGCAGAGGCGTGCTCGAGCGCGGGCGTGGCGCGGCTGGCGTGCGGCGCGCTGCTGGCGGCGCTGGCGGGCCCGGGCTGCGCCGCGGCGCGCGGCTGGTGGGCGGGCCGCCGCGGCCGCG
>DWKL01004774.1:0-10347 GCA_018249415.1 Phareas burnsi
ATTTAACGTTGATCAAGTGATAAGTGAGAACACATATATCTACTTTCTCCGCGATGTTTTCTTTCACCGCTAGACCATCACAATCTATTTAAAAGAAGCATATATTAATCATTACACAACAAAGTAATGTAATTGACTACTTTTCTATTTAGAATTGGTTAAATATGTCCATGTTCCTTGAACATCGGGACATCGTGGGCTGCAAGCCTTATTATCTATTTACTAAAAAACAACATTATCCAGATGTATTAATTAATGGTCAATTTCCATAATAGAAATAAAAACTAGAAGAGTAGCTAACTATGAAGAAAAACTAATAATGTAAGTTTAAAATACATATTAATTAATAAAGGCAACAGATGCGTAGAGTCTAGCCAACGATGAAAGGTGGTGCGAAATGGGCGGACTCTACATCACTTATCGGTACCTAATCAGCAGGTGAAATTGCATTTTAATAAGACATATAAATCTTTCAACAAATTGAATTATAGTAATTAATTTTAAATATATATTGAATAATTTAAATTTCATGCAACTTAATTTAATACATTATAACATTTTGTAATTAAAATTAAACAAGCATTATATATATTTGTACTAAATCTGCCAACAAAAAAAATATATATTATTTATGTTGGAACGCATTTGTATTAGTTTCATAATTAAAGCAGAAGTAAAAATCGTTATAATACATAGCTTAACTATTTTTAAATGTTATCACGAAAGCTCCATAACATATGATTTGTTGACATTTTTATTAATCCATAACAAAATTGTTCACAGTTATTTAAGCCCTATTCGTACTTTAGCTCAGCTCTACTTGCCTTAATGTGTTCTGGAAATTCCAAAATATTAACATTATTAGGTCTTAGTTGTTAGTAGAACTTATTTTTTAGAGACAGCAAAGCATTTCAAATGCACTTTGTGTAGGTTTCGAACCTTTGCAATCTATGTAGAGCGGATTAAAAATGTATCCAAGTGCTACAAAGACTACTTAACATCAGATAGGATATGTCCGTTTAAAAACATTTAATTAGTAAGTATTAATCTACTTGAGTAAGTAACTTAATAAATACTACTTGAATAAATAAGTACGTACTTAATATATACGTAGGCTTACCTATTTGTGTAAAGACATGACAATAGATTGTCACTAAGCAAGGTACACATCTAATTAATATGTCACGGAGTAGGAATTCACATTCGAAACATTGTAAGGAGCTTTTGTTCTTTTTTCATGGCATGTTCTATTCCCGTCGGTCGATCTATTTGTGGATATCCGACGGGCGAAATGTCGGGCGCACGATTCATGTAGAGCAAACATTGAGACATCATATTTTATTATGGTTGACACCTGCGATGCGTCGAATTTATATTTGAGATGATATGTTATATTTGAGTGTTCATCTATGAATTCTATGTGTGTGTACGAGTGTTTTTTGTTATCAGGCTTTCATTTGTTGATTTTCGATAAATATTTAAATAATTACTTTAAAACAGAAGACTTTTAACACGAGACTAAGTCAGTATATATGTACATGTCCATAGCATTTGTCTCAATTTATACTTTAGATATCCACTTGGCAGGGAATTTAACTTAGGACCCTTTTTGGGAGCGGCATTATGCCCATTGGGCGATGCGAGTCGTCTAACTAAAAGTAATATTTAAAATAATATACCTCAGTTTATGTGCACAATTGGATTAAAAAGTTATTAACATGAATGACACAAGTATCTAGATACAGGTAATCATTTAGTGAAGATGACATGAAGGCGTTGGATTCAGGAGGCTCATATGAAATAGAGACTATTAAGGGTCTTTGTACAGCGGTGCACCTCAAGAGGTTAATGGATGGATGCAAAAACTTAACGTAACTGTATTTATAAGATAACTTAAATTTATTCCCATTAAAAGATAAGTTTATTCCATTTTAAACTTAATTTTATTTATATTTAAACTTAATAATTTTAATAAGGTTAAGTTCTGGGCGAATTTAAGTTTTCTAAAACATTAAACGCTTTCCATCCATTCCATCAGCCATCCACATATTGTATTGGGGGTGCGCGAAATATCTACCTACACACATCCATTTGTAGTCATTATAATCACTCTATGGATAATAAAAAAGAATCAATTAAAATACAATGTTATAATGAATGCTGGATTTCTCCCAATCAAAAATTAAGGGATATTGCCGACGTTTTATTTACAATTAACTACAGCACAAGATAACTAATATTTATTGATGGCTTATGGATGAGAAAAATGTCTCAAATGATACACTTAGTAGCTGTAATGTGTTTGAATTAAACACCAGTTTCTACAAATGTCGTTATTTTCGTCCCAATTAGCGATACAATGTAACATCCGTTTCGCACGAAGCCAAAGATCGCGAAGCATTTAAAAAGCATGTGTTAAAGTACGAGTGATGTGCTATTATCATTAAATGATCATTAATCTATCCGTTATCTGTACCTGATGATGTTATAATTGTCTCTACATAGATATGTAATGTTACACCGCCATACATTACACGCTATCAACACGATTCCTTTAGTAATAAATGCAAGAATAAGATCGCTAATCGATTTTTAATAGTTATTGTTTATTGCCAAGAATCTCTATCAGGTTTACTTGAATGACTGTAATTGATCCGCGTTTAGTTTCGGTATTTAACTTAAAGCATTTGTTTTCCATTTTAATACAACAGCAATAGATACAAGTGATAAATTACAGGAATTATATTAAAGAAATCATTATCATTTCTATAAATGATATTTGAAGCGCGCATAACCTCGTGACTTTCGTAGATCAACGAAGTTAAGCAAAGTCGGGTGCGGTCGGAAGTTGAATAGCTGAATGCTAGTGGGTAAATTTCGTGCGCACTTCCGTGGTTGGGAAAGCACGTACATCCGTCGGTCCCGGTTGTTATCATTGGATAGCAGTCGTTAAACCTAGTCGGAGGCCTTGTGGGGGTTCGACACGACATTCGAGACGGGTTAGCCACTAATACGTATCTCCACCAATCCGTATTGTAGCAGCGTGGTGGAGTATGATCTGGGCCTTTTCCAGTTGTGGGAAGAGACCCATGCCCAGCAGTGGGACATACAAAGGGTTGAAGCCAAAAGATATTTTAGTCTTTTAGAGTTTTACTACTACTACTATTAATATAGGTTCGCGCAAATGTATGTAAGTATCGAACGTGATATACGTAACTCTTAATTATTAATTACAATTAATTATTCAGTGTTATTTAACTAGATGCAGTTGGTAGAAATATAATTAGTTCGTACGTGGTGGCAACGTCGTCACCCTCGTAATCTATAAAGAAATTCCTGTGTCATATTCAGTAACGCTCATACGCACGACTTCGACTTCAAGGACCGCATTGACCACTTAACATTAGATGGCCTGCACGTACGTTGCTACTCTTCTCAAATAAAAAGGAACTTATTGACTTATGATATGTACCTAGTTGTATATAATAATAGTAAAGATATTCTATTCAGTAATTCTATATTCTATTCAGGCAGTAATATTGGATACTAAATTTACCTAAAAGAGGTATTTTATCTTCAATGTATTTTTTTAGCCTGTTTTCTATTTTTATAACATGAAATATAATTTTGTACAGTATTAATTTCAAAGTGGGTAGAGTCAATAGAATAATAAGAGTAAGTAGGTCCATACATATACAGTTAATAAGTAAATGAGGACGGTTATCACTCGACGCTCTTAAGATTGAGTTAAAGATAAAAGAAAAGGGAAATACCATATTATTTGAGTATCCATATTTCTTACTCTACTTGTCTCTTCTTGTTATGGATAATGCGAGTTGCTTGGTTATTTGATCATTTGACATTCCACTACATCTAGCATGAGGTTCCTACGCCTCAGGGTATTAAAGACAGTTTAACTATTTACAGTTACCCACAGAAATACAACCTTAATAATCGTTTTCATTTTATTGTGTATTATAAGAAATATTATAGTAGGTGAAAAATTCTTGATCTTATTTGAGTTCTGCACAATTCTCAGTGTGGAATTTCTTTTCTAGAGATCGATGTTATTTTTTTATTGATAGCGATTTATCTGGCTGGCAATAGGTAATTAAATGATTCTTGTGCTAATAAGTTGTTGGAGTTTTAATTACGTATGGTAATCGCCATATGCGGTTTTTTTAATTGCCTATATTTCGGCCCAATTGCATGGGCCGTGTACACGGCGAATCTGCGGTGGCGGAGAGAAACTATTGGCAGGAATCGCATATTGTGAGTACCCGTTAGATAATTAAAATGTATATTTTTTGCGATAATACCAGCTTTAAAATCTTAAGCTGTTAGAATATTCCAACTTTCCTAGAAAACCTCTGTCTAAGTTTAAGAACACGCAATTAATCATTAATGACAATACCTAAATCATAACCACGTCTAGATTGCGAATACTGACCATCGTTTCGATTCTGTTTCAAAAATGTATCTCACAATTGCAGACTCTATCTATATTTAAATCTGCGTAAGTGGGTATAAGCTCTACATCGAGATAGCTACGTAGAGTCCATACGTGCCTCGTTACATGACGTAACTCCCTCTACGCCGTAGCTGTGCTCTTTGAAGATGGAACGCACAAAAATATAATTAACAAGGACAGAAGTATATAGCTTACCATATATGGAAAGGAGACGGTCGTAGCTCAATCGATGTCATCTTCAAATGCAACGCCTGATGCGTACCCAGCGGCGATAAGTTTCGTTGCTTCTTTATTTTGTTTTAATAAAATTTCTAATTCAAAACATTTTAATGGGAATTTTTCACAATAAAAGCAGCGCAAGAGTCGGTTGCGTAAACATAAGTGTGTGTGTGTCTTTATGATTTTATACCCTTATAGGAAACTATACAGGAAACTTCGATATTCTTTATTATTTTTTCAGACGTCAACTTAAAGTAATATGTTTATTGTGAGATCATGTGAGAATTCATTTTTAACTCATACCCTATTTCTGTTTAATTGATGGACGTCGAATCAGATATTGATCGAATTCAATAAGTTTTTCTTAAAAACCAGAAGCGTAATGTTATGAGTTACAGAGAAGTTAAAATAAAGGTGTATAATTCTATCCCCGTTCTTAATATATTTAATAGCTAATCTTTCAGTCAAATAGTTAACTCGATGTACCTTTGAATGAATTAATATTATCGTAAATCTGAATTCTCTTTCACTTATACCATGAAATTACATTCCGGATCTCTAAAGATCAATTTAATTATTTTAATTGCTTGATATGATACTTGATTTAAATTATAAGTATTAAAATGATGACAGTTACGTTTGTAAGAATTTTCTCCTAAATGTGTATGAAATTAATGTCTTTTTAAAATCTTCTAAAATAAATGATATAAAAACAATAATAATAATCACTGACACGTTACTGTACCTGCGCCGCCTAGTGTACATTATAACAAATGATTTGGGCTGCGTCCGAGTGGCTGCCGTTTGGGTGTGGCTGGCGGGGGGCGGAGCGTGCGGGGAGCCTGCCCCCGAACAAGATGGCAGCCGCCTGCGCGCCAATTTTTGAATTCTCTCTGCTCTACTATTGAGTATGACCGTTGAAAGCTTCGAATATTACATTTACTTATACAGTTTTTAATAAATAAATGTTAAGGAACACAGTATAAATATGAAATATTAATTAGGTTATGATTGATAGTATTTACAGCTAATTAATATATTTTTAATGACTAGCACTAATAGATCTGTATATTTAACATATGGGTGTAGCTAGATAATATATTTCCCATTTAAATTTCTTTTGCAAAAATAATTCAAAACTATTA
The DNA here is from genome assembly GCA_018249415.1 of Phareas burnsi. Classification (NCBI taxonomy): domain Eukaryota; kingdom Metazoa; phylum Arthropoda; class Insecta; order Lepidoptera; family Hesperiidae; genus Phareas; species Phareas burnsi. The sequence continues at coordinate 5,836 of DWKL01004774.1, forward strand.
AACTTAGCTAAATTATTAAAAAACAGTAGTAAATAGTAGATAGTTATTACATGTTCAATCATATGCTCTCTCATGTGTGGGCTTAAATAGTTGAATAAAATAAATTTGTGGAGCGTCATCATACAACCATTATGACAAAAAATGTTATAACACGTCCATTACAGTTATGAGTTTACACTTATTCATTTCAACGTTATAAATGTCATAACATAATATGTGTCATAAATTGAAATCTCAGTACAAAGGAGCGGCGGCCCACAAGAGCGTCTATAAACAAATCGTTATTGCGATTTAAGGACCCATTTAAAACCTATAAATTTCAAAACGCAATACAAACGCGACCTAAAGTTTTAAAGGATAGAGTCTAATACATTTTTTAACGAAAACGCCTGGGCTCTCATAAACTATTTTGAGTAAAAGCGAAATGAACGAACGATTCTTCCATCTCTATTTATCGCGTGTAGAAAATTACAAGTCAGAAAGAGAGGGTGAATATTTACGAGGTGTTTATATCGATACGGCGGTGTTGATTTAACCATTGCTTTGGTTTATTGCAGTCAATAAAATTGAATGTTATGAGGCAAGGTCGCACGTGAAAGATTGCTCGTAATTTATGTCTTCATCTCGGGACACTTCGCTTTTCAAACGTACAGAGACCGGTTGTTTGATTTTGTCCACACGCTGGAGTCACTTATAAATTCAGGGGCAAATATTAGTTAATAAATTTCAATTAGCAATACATCTTCGACCTAAAGGAAACGATTGTCGTTTTAAACTTAAGTACTGTTTAATTTTTTTCCATGTGTTTCGGTTTTAAATATACGCAAAGAAGTTAATTAAATAAGTACCTATACTTATCTTATAACTATAAATTTTAATCCAAAGTTTATATCAGGGTATAAATAAAATAACGAATTTACATTTTTAATAAAATAATAAATGTCACATCGGTTTTAAACTGGATAATAAGAAAGTAAAGTCTCAATTGAGTAACATTACTGCTCCAGTCCTTTTTAACATACTAAACGTACAGGCCAAGGCGTACTAAGTTAGTTATTAATGGAAGCAATGCATTTGTAACCTTCTTTTCTATGTATAGTTGATTAGTGCTTACAGCCTTGGGCTGTAGCGATTACTTAACGTTAGGTGGGCTGTATGCTTTTCTACCACAATTTCAAAGGTGGTCGAGCTATTCAGCTTTCACCATACAACAGCGGTTTAAAGCTATTTCCTGGCTTGAAGAAAATTGTAAAGCAGATGTATTTACTAATAAGTGTTTTTTTAAGAACAGTAGCGCACCTGTGATCCTCAGGTGTTATTGCTGTCCTATAATAATAAGGTCTTATTTGAATTACGTTAGAGACCTAGTCCTTTTCTGTAATATTGATCAGTCGGTCAGATCTATCGAAACAAGGCAAGGAATATTAATTGACCTTTATTGACAGCTTTGCGGATATAATATAGAATATAGAATTGCTTCTGATACCTGATGTGGGACAAGTCTTTATTTCAGCCACCGTGTCACAGGGTCAGTAATACACGTGAATAGGTGGCAGTGACCACTTAGCACCAGAAGTGTATATTTGTTCGCTTTAATTAAATATGTTAAAATTACAATCCTGTTTGCTACTTGTATTGAATATATAAAAATTTGATGTCTCTACATCAGATTTTTACTTCAATTATTTAACACAACACCGCTTATAGTCTTATAGCGCTCAAAATTTGCTTGTGCTCTTTTTGCTTGTATATTATTTGGTCTTATATATTATATTATATGGTCGACCCGGGATTATTAAGTACGCACTTAGATACTATATGAATATATCAACTATGATTAAATAGTTTCTACTACTTTACAATTTTCTACTTTGTATTTTTTCCGTTAACTCTACCAATCTACCACTACGACTAATCTATGTTCATACCAATATATTTTATACATTATAAGCTAAAACATTAACATTATAACAAATATATCACAAAGGAATTCATACAAAATGCAAACTCTAATACAAAAACGCGTCTACTCTACATGATGCTATAGTGAGTGCGAACTCTGTATAAAGATCTTTATTGGTATCGACGCTTCTAAAGGGGAGCCCACTTCATATCAGAGTTAGTTTAAAGGTCAATATAAATTGGTCAGTCAGTCATCTGCCACAATGATAGCCAAGTGTTATTTATGAGCTCCGATGTGCCATTGCACTTACTCCAGATTGGGTTCACGGTCGTGCCGAGATAACAATATTGTCAAGTGATGTTTGAACGTGTGTATATGTAGAGTAAGAATGTCTGCATTACACTGATGTTATTATACATATATGAAAAAAATATATTGTGAATTTAAAAATCCACTAAAGTGAAAGAACGAATACAGTAATTTCTGTTATTGCCCGCTATATCTAAGTTCTAGGCGCTACTGTTAAAGTAGGTTAAAGGCGGAATTAAATGGTCATTACTAGTTTTCTAAATACAGAATAAGTCATAAAGTGCGTATGCGGTAGGTACATAATGTAAGATTCCAAAGATATTTAAAAAATATTGTATAACAGTAAACGACTTCCGGAGAGCGCATCATATTAGCGGGACGTCAGTCAGACAAATACAGCGTCATTTAAAACCCTGCAAAACCATAATTGCCTCAATTTCGAACTTGTCAAAATCGCATTAGTTCGACCTTACGTGGAGAATAATGGTGCGCCTTCAGCGTTCATTGGATGCGAGGCATTATTAAAAACTCATTAGAGCGAGCCACACCTAGCCGTATAAATAACCATGTTCGTGTTGAAACAGAAAAAAGTAATTTTCAGATTTGTGCCGGGAGGGGCGGGCCAATCACCCGTGGCTGACACGGAAGGAACCGGGCCTGTATCACGCGAAATCATTATTTTGTCGTTAAGGAAACTTATTATAATGACGCCGTCTTGAAGCCGGTCATCGGTCGCGCACAACACTGAAAGCCTGGGATTTACATGCGAGATACAACGACGTTATGTTATTACACGTCTAGATCTCAAGACGGAACTAATAACTCGCGAAATATGACATGATTTTTAATTGATGCGCGAGAAAAGCGTTGTTTTGGAGCCGTGTAAAACAAATCTAATGCAATATCGTTATATGCACGAGATTTGTATGGACACTAATGGCGGGATAACCGAGACAGGTTAGTTGTTTATTTTTTTATATTTTCGTAAGGTAAACTGTCAATTTATCCATAATTTTACAATATCTTTGATAAAGGGGGGATAAAAAATATTAATGATATGAGTGTAAAGATCGACCGGATACATTTATCGATATTTTTAAAGTAGAAAAAATTAATCAAATATTTTTTTGTACACAATATTGTTACTACCAGTTAAACGCATAATTAATATTTCAGGAGGTATCTACATGTATTTATTGTTTCGTTTTCAGTATTAAACGGAATCTGTACAATGATCTAATAAGACAATAACAGTAAACTTGTGCAAATCTTATCACTTCGAGTCTCAAATGACAGTTCAAGTTATATTTACTCTATAATCGTAAGAGAATCGAAGATCATTTTAATAGATCCATTGAAATAATTTTATTAGGCTTTATTTCAGAAGAGTATTAAATATTTCTATGATGGACTTACGAAATGAAGACATGAAAAACATAAATATACTCCATCTATTTTAATTTTATATTATTTTAAGTTATTTTTTAGCTACTAATAGTTAAATACGTACCTGTAATTAAAATACTAAATGATATGACGCTTGAAACAACACTTGAAAAGCAATATTGCGTGTGAATATTCTTATTAGTTACGAGAAATCTCTTCGTATTGGACCTTTCATTTGAAATTATTGTCACGATATTTTATTTTTAAACGTTAACTTATTTAGATACGTTAAAATATTGAGAAAATTAAATGTTCATTCATAAAAGTTTGATGTGACTTTTATCAATAGTTCGGTATTTAAAAGAAGAGTAATACACTCCCTCTCTCTCTCTCTTTCTAAAAAAATCACTATTTAATAAATACTGGAGGTAATCTTTGTAAATAAAAATAGTTTTTTCTTCTCTTCTTTCCATAGAATTATTTAGAAGGATTGTAGGAGATTTTAAAATTCATTTTTCTTATTTTTCAGTTACGTCACTATACTGTGGAAGCATCTTAAAAGATAATCTTGAGGTTCAATATTCGTTCAGACGTTTTTCTAATTTAATTTATAGATAAATACTCTATCTATTATTATGCTTAGTTAAATTTGTGTTGTGTGCTTCATGACTTCACTCTTAACAAAACAATAAGTGCTCATATGCAAGGAATATTTGTCTGAAGTAAATTAATTGATTTAGATCATTAGCTAGAATATCAGAATGGAATTTTACAAAACATTAAAGGTAATAAGTGCAATAAAAATCTGTAAGTACAATCATTATGCTTTATTAATTTCATGTATTTATATATTTCTGACACTCTCGTCTCGCCTAACCTTATTTAGTTATTCATTATAATTATCTTTCATTAAT
>DWKL01004775.1:0-10346 GCA_018249415.1 Phareas burnsi
AAAATACATATATGTCAGGTACCGCTATAATTATAATAATATGCTCAATAGAGATGGGCGAAGTCATCACGAAGTCCATCGTTATTGCAAAAAATCGCATAGTGCCCCATGAATGCATCAATCGCCGTTATCTCGTCTTAGTTCACATGCTCTCGCTGGCTTTTTATATGGATCTCAATCCGATTGTTTAAGACCTCCTCCCATGTGCAGTCCCGTTGCGAATTCCGCCGATTTAGGCAAAAAGTATTTAGTAGTCCTGATGGGAACGATTGAAAGTAATTTTTGGCATACGTTGAAATATGTTTATGTTTTTTGCTTTGTTAAATTCGTATAAAACTATCTCTACTTCGAAATATTAGTCTCCAATATATTATCACGTTACAAAATAAAGAGAATATCTATTATTTGTAGTTGTATAGCTAATGGACAAATATCAAATGTTTACTGGCATGTTACAAAGAATGACGTTCTAAGTATATACCTACGTTCAAAGTATTAGGTAAGCTTTATTAAACTCTATTTAGTCATAGTTAGATAATAGTAAAAAGAAGTAAAAGAAAACTAAATAATATATCATTATCTACGCATTACTGTCACAGGCACGCGTGTCCTCTCCGAGTCCATGGTCCACCACGCTTGCCAAGTGCGTCTACGCCAAAGTAGTTTTCACACATCTATGAGAACACTATGAAAATCTCATCAACATATTCAAGGTTTTCTCGCGATGTTTTATTTTATTAAAGCAAGTAATAAATAAATTAATAATATGCGCATGACTTCGAATATTCAGAGGAATGAGTTTGGAACCTGGACCTCTAGATAAAATGTAAAAATCCCTACCACTAGGCCTTACGGATTTTAACTGATTGGAATCGGATTTAACGGGTCGAATATTGTAAATTCGGTAACAAAGACGTATCGAAAAGTTGCGCAAAGACCGGCTTGTGTCAGTGAAAGTGTCGATGCTGTTCATTCCGACCTCTAACAAGCCATGCGACTAATGGTATCTGTATACCGCGCGCAAATAAACAATAAAACAGCATACCTTACGAATTGTTTCATATTCCGGTTAAGAACTTAATATTAATCTACATTCGTGTTGAGTTAAAAATAGGACGAAAACCACAATGGCGTATGCCCCAAAATTTTAAACTACTTCCTAATACCAAAATAAATTATCAATTTGATGCATCTGTTGCCTGTTCGGTACATATGCTTCATGAAATCTTGATAAGCTATTTTCGCCTGCCAGCGTTACCAAGTCGTACCTGATTTGTATTTATGTATTAAGGACTTAGAATTATTAGCTTTACTGATCTGATTTGGACAAAAATAGTTTAAGGTAAAGGCGTTATAATTTTTAATACTTACTTGATTATTCATTGATGTAGAATTGTTCTTCGAATTTCGAACTTCGAATATATCATATATCTTCTTATGGACGTACAATTTTTTGGAACAGTCATATTTTTAGACAAATTTCGATTTTTATAATACATATGGAAAGTGCTCACTAAAGTAATCATCTTACGTAAACTACACTATCATTAACCCACTACTTCCACTCTTGGGCACAGGTCTATTATCAGAATAAGAAGGATTAGACCATAGTCCACCATGCTGGTCAAGTGCGAATTGTTTAACTTCACACACCTTCGAGAACTTTACGGGGAAGTCCCAGGCATGCAGATTTTTTAACGGTGTTTTCCTTCACCGTTAAAGAAATTGATAATTAATTTTTTATACGCACGTAACTTCGGAAAATAAAAGGTGCGTGCGAGATTCGAGTCTCAGACTCGACCACGTCGTTGCTGCCATAGAAATATAAATATTAATTACTCTATGGTCGTGGCATAGTTGTATAAGTAAATAAGGACATGGAAATGATTATGATACATAGAACTTCTATAAATGACATAAATACCCAGCTGGTTGATACGATGACGTCTGCACAACAAGTATTTTAATATGAATATAGATTAAAATATTTATTATTACTCCTGAAAAGTTTATACAATACTTGAATTCGTAACTACTCGTTATTGTAATGCATTTAGTATGCAGATGTACTATCTGTAACCAACTCCAATTATATGATTCCTACTTCAAGTCGATAACAGAATTGCTATACACTGAAGACTGAGTTGGAACGCAGTCGTTGAGAAGTTGGAACGCCTCTGGTATGTTTTCTCTGCCATACCACAGTCTTGAAATCAGAACACAGTAGCACAAACAATGCTGCTATACAGAAAATTATATTAATACTTAGGTGCGACATTAGTCCTGCCGTCGAACCACAACGAGTTTTACCACCTTTAATTTTTGTTGCCATTGCGTTTTATTTCTATACGAGATCCTTCTCGCGGCTCCGCTCGTTACTTACATGAATTTCGTTAAAATCGGCGCAGAGGTTACATATGATGTCCTTCCCGCGGCTTTGCGCGTTAGTTACATGAATTTTGTTAAAATCGGCGCAGAGGTTACATATGATCTTCTCGCGGTTCTGTTCGTTACTTACATGAATTTTATTAAAGTCGGCGCAAAGGTTATATACCATGTCATTTTCTGTGATGTCATCGCGTTTCCGCTCGTTACTTTATTTCGTTCGTTATTTTAAGGATATGCATGTATTTCCTTAAAATCGGCGCAGATGTTACATAAATTCGTTTGTATCGTAATATGGCATATCCTATCAAAAGGATAGAGTTTACACACTGTGAGAAATTCGCGGAGAACTCTCTGATGTGTAGGTTTATAACGATGTTTTCCTGTTAATTAATTTCTAATATGCACATAATTTCAAAAAAAACAAAAGTTTAAAATCCGAAACCCAGTGTGAGGGACCGACATTCACTAAGCTACCACTGCTTGAAATCATATTTATTGATTGTATAAATATAACAGATAAACAAGTGAGTACAGACCTTTAGTTTTCCTGCTGCTTATACGGACAACTCTAGACAGGTTCTATACTTTAAGGAACGTAGACGAATATCCGTGTAAGGCAACTGATACCGTTCGTACTCAGATGGACAGCATCCAGTTTTTATGAATCCTAACGGTCCGCATAGCCTCTAGCTAGTAATTGCAATAAATCGAAGCGGTTAATTCCACACGGTTGTAGAAAAAAGTGGTTTATTTATCAAACCTCATAAATCTGGTCACCAGGGGAGTAAGGTGAAACGTCAAAGAAACTTCGTGATTCAAGTAAATACACCACCACTACCAGAACCACCACTATATTATGTGTGCTTTATAATAGGAGTATTTATTACTTATTTACTATTTGTTTTCAATCTTCTCAAAATGAAGGACACATTAGGACTTAATGCCTGGTGGAAATGACTTCCAACTTGGCCCCAGTGAAACTTGACACTGCTGACGTGTTGTGGCAAGAGCGACCAATGCAAAACTATAAAGGAAATATAATTATAATTGTGTAAACCTCAAATTATTCATTATAAACTTAAATTATTCGCCATTTATTCTTTGTTAAGGAGTTCGGTAGACTGACTTACAGATGTTCCAACTTAGTCCTCGGAAGCAGAAGGCATCTGTAATCGTATTCAGATAGAAGTTCTGTTTAGAGGCCCATGCATTGAGTGCACAAGTACATGTTACTTGTCCCGCTTGCCTATTTGCTGTTTCTTTAAAAAAACACTACACACGTGGCTGGTGTTATGAGGTACTTGCACTGTAAATGCAACATGTAACGATTCACGCATAAAATTTTTGCAAACGTAAACAAAATTTTATCGACTCATGATAATAAATTTAAAAAGTAAACATCCGATGCGAAGTTAACCGACTGTAATTGTTTGGAGATATCCTTTATGAATACCACTTTACTGTATTAATGTTAATATTTATGACACCGGTCTGAGTTGCAGAGGATTACGATTCAATTCCCGGCCAGACATGCTCTAAATGATAAATTCAGATTTTTGTTCTGGGTCTGAGTACTTAGCACATGACAGGGGATTCGACGGTGGGGCTATAAGTGCAGAAAGCGTTATTTATTATTTTCTATACATTAACGTTATTGCCTAAAGGTTTTGTTAACTCCAGCGTGGTGTTCATTTTTGGTTAATGTCTATAGCTAATTTCAGAAAACCTATATCTTCATCAACTTCATAAAAAATATTTATTTTTTAATTTTATGAAAAATATCGTAATATGTTAAAAAAAATATCTCTATATTAATAGTTCGTATCGATTTAATGTTTGTTTGAAACAATGTTCCATGTTATTCAGTCAACATAGTTTAAGTCGATTCTGATATGAATTTAGCAACGTGTGTGACAAATTTATTTATATACGTAATTTGCAGTGTTTGCTTCACGTGGTCTAACGTTAATAACACGAGTTGTGCCCTATAAAGAGTTGATTGATAAAAATAGTTAACAACGAGTCGTGATCGTAAACAAAAGTTGTAACACAACTTAACAAAAGTAACTCGATAAGACGTCTGGGCAGACAATGAGTAGGTACCCGATAAAAACCTGGCGAACGTGACGTGTTCTATTGCAAATAATACTCTTTTAATTCTATTTTATTGACATTGAAGCAATTAATATTATTATAATAGATTTTTATTATAATGTGTAATTATTTTTCAAAAAGTATTGCCATAGCCGTGCTTATGTAGCGAAAACAATAATTCTGAACAAACAAAATGTGCTTATTTGCACGATAAGGATGTGAAAACCAATTTTCAAATTTTAATCGATGTCCTAATATTTTCTTGCATTAAAGGCGTTTAATAAAAAGCCTGAAATATTTGAAAGTAACACTTTTAGACAAAAGATTTTAATGTCGAAAAGGTCATTTTTTAATTTTTCCTCTAATTTATTGAATTGTGTTACCTAACTGGTGCCAGTTAGGCACATAATGCAAGTCAATAAATTTGTGGCTATGTTATTAATTATTATAATTATAAATTCGCTTTAATCTATAATTTACAACTCATCTACCACGTTATCTGTATTCTGTTAATCCTATCCTAGGTTTATATTAAAGAGATCGCTATTTTGTTTTTATTTTTATTTTATTTCTCCCAAAGTTCCCGATACCTATCCAATCTCTTGGGGGATAGATCAGGTTACGTGGATTTTCTACCCACTAAAAGATCCTCGGCAGCCACGCGTCGTTTGTAGAGGTTCCGGGATTTCTATTGAATGCAACCGTGCCTCTCTTGCGCAATCATGTCTTATCGAGTAAGCTGCACATAATTACAATTCGCCATCAGCAAAAAAATATCTAATGCAAAAATATTTAACAAAACATCGTCTTAGATCAGTAACATATATCATTATCTTAGTGTGAATTTGGACTTTTCGTGTTTAATGTCTGTCTGATTTCCAATTCGCACTTAGGCATTGTGTTCCACGTCCTTCTTCGATCGAGACAGCCATGCCCAGCAATAAGATGTTACGTGGCAACAGTTACCATTATAGAATTAAAAAATTATCATTTTCAACTATGGGCTCGATCATATCTTTCCTACGAAATCGTCTTAGGAGTAATGAAACTGTTAATCAAACATTCCCTATTAAATGACATAAGAGCCTTTATTCTGACAGCTATTAATTAAACGATATATCGATTTGGCAGTTACATATTTTATACCCCATAGCTGGACACGGGTCTCTGTTACAACTTGGGGAGGCCTGGAGCATACTCCACCCCGCTGCTCAATTTCTTATTTGTGGTGATACAGATTAGTGACCAATCGAAATCGAATAATTTCAAACTGCCCACAGGGCTCTCGATAAGATTTACCGACTACTATCCTATCCTATAATCGAGGTCGAAAGCTTAACGTATCCCCCGAACCACGGAAGCGCTCACGAAATTTAGCCACTAGCGATTACCCGTCGAAAAATATAAAATCCATTACTGTTTCACTGTTCGACAGGAATCTTCTCTTAGAATGAGACAGGTTTGGTTAGAGTTCACCACGCTAGCCAAGTACGAATTGATAGACTTCACTAAACTTCGAAGTTAAAGCAAGTGATAATTAATTTGTAAAAGAAAATTCTCCCATATTTTAAATATATTAAATAACATCACATATGCAAACTCGATATGTTAAACAAATATAATACAATATAAAACGAAATAATAATTATCTTGGCTTTGAATAAATTAGTCAAATATACGATATCCATAAGAAAACAATTTTTTCTATGCTATATTATTGCATGTGAACTTATATATTTATTTAAAAGTGATTAGAGTATTTAGCGGGTTTTTTATCATCAAATGTCAGGAAAAGCGCAATCTACAGTCACATTGATAACTTTAAGTGGTGATTTTTCATAAAGATTTAATTGCACATCAAACCTTGCCAAGCCAATCCAGTTGTTATATTTATTAAGTCCATTTATCTTTTGTGTAATATTCGAGCGACTTAAACAATTCTGTTTCATCAATCAATTATTGATTAGTATTTCCAGCAACCAGGATGAATGGCGTCTGATGCAATATGCTGGAGTTACCCCTCGGCGAAGCAAAACGTCGCCGATTCAAAATGTGGAGACAAAGTAGAACTTTGAATTCGTGTTAATCCAATATAATAAATAACGAAATCTCCTCACGTGACGTTATTTTGTGTAGGTAACAATGTAATAGAAGGTCGCCTAAAAATATTATTGCTGGCGTTCGAACGACGACTGCCAGAGTCGAATAAATAAATAGACAACGGACGCGAAACGATTTACAAAACATTTGGTCATTGTAACCAAGTACAAGTGTGTCAACATTGACAAAAAGACAAGACGGCTCGAATATCTACAACAGTATGAATGAACAGAAAATAGAATATGTACGTTCAATATTATATCACATCCGATAAGTATTATGCTGTAATGTGAACTTTTCACGCGATTTTTTACGCTTTTGACATTTGTATTTAAGTTCTGTATAAATTCTTATAGTTTAAACGACGAATTCTTGTATATACTAATTACATATACTACATATATATGTAATTAGTCTTCCGATACGGCTTCAACGATTTAGATGATATTTCTAACTAAGATATTTTTTTACTTTCCAAATTTAACTTGATAGATATAAATATAACAATAAAAAAATAGTTATAACAAAAATTTAAAATAGTTCCGTTTTTGTAACGCCATGTATCGCCATCTTATATAATAATTCAGATGTTAGCATGGCATGCGATTAGAATTCATGACTTATGAATATGATGTTGACAACAACAGATGGCGTTAGCGTGGTTGTAGTAATAGGCTTATTAAACAAAATCTGTCTGATGACAAGACTAACACACAAAGCGAAACTCAGTTGCTCAAATATCTACATATTAGATACCTAAACTCGAGCGTAACTCGGTCAATCTGCTAGTAATAATAGATAATAAATAATCTACCTCAGATCCACCGCCAAGTGGAACTCTTAGAAAGATTATATTATTTATACTAATTAATAATTACTAAGCCCCAATAAACGTGATTGTAGCAATTCAGTTCATAACATCATAATATGATATTGATTATACCACATTGTTTCGAAAGCGTTACTACAAACACCAAGTTAAAGAAAATCCGTACCAATAAATTGTAATCCTTTCGGATGAAGAATTAAAAAAGGGTCTCGGTAACACAACATTATAAATTATACCACTTTTGGTACTTTCGGACAACAAAAAGAATATTAAAAAAAAACAAAAGAATTCCACGTAAAGCTGCGAATAACATAATTTAATTAACAGTCTTTCAATTTCAGTTCATTCTTTCATTATAATTCTTAATGTAATATTCGCCTGTTACCGTCAACAAAAAAATATTATAAAATAGATAAAAATCTGTCTCAAACTGCGAGTAATATAGTCATTTAGTCGACATCAGTCATGTTATTCACAAATCTTCATGTTACGTTCGCAACATAAATTCTAAAAGGCCACACCGAAATGCCAATCAAAACAGAGGTGAAGGTCCGTCACTACAGAAAACAGGTCTCAAAGTACTTTGCGAGCCCGATTACATTCACCATTACCATTGTCGAGCTCAGCACTTAGCACATCACATTGTCGACCTCTTTGAACGCTATATAGCAAAAAATCACATCACCCATCTCTCTCTACTCTAAATCCAGCACTCTTTTTCATCTCTCCCACAACCGTTACTAAAGTGTAGAATGCGAACAAAAAAGGGACTATCTTTCGTTTCCCTTTTGGGAATGAAAGATTGGATACGTTAGCTCTATTATACATTTTTGTCACAGGCAACTTTAAAAAAATATTAATCTGAGGTAATAAACAAAATCTATTTAGACTATTTATGTCTTATATATTTAAGAAATTTTGCATTCTTGTATTCTGGTTTTAAAAATGTTAAACGAACTATCGTTCGAACTTTATCGAAACTTATATGACGTCCATTTAAGAGAAGTTCAGAGATAGTAACAAAATACATATAACATAGTACAGACACCCAAGGTACATATAAACCTACAAAATATTGAAATGTAGACATCATCTGGGAGTCACACAACAACGTAACAATCTCTGTTTAATTGACTGTATGAGCCCTTAAGAAAGCGGACGATGACGACATCAACATCAAATTCATTACAACGTTATAAATGTATATAAATAACTTTGGTATAGACATGCTGGGCACATCGTTTGTATCTATGTGATGAATTAATACAAACACGTATGAATCTGTTTGAGGAGGATTCGCTTGGATTAAATCTGCAAGTTAACACTGTGCGCCATTCAGTCCCGATTGTCAATCATAGACTTTACATACAGAACTCTATAGAGGAATTTCAGACATGTACAAGCTGTTATATATATACACACACACACACACACATATATGTGTGTGTGTGTGTGTGTGTGTGTGTGCGTGTGTGTGTGGATATATATGCCATGACATGCCATCTAAAATCGGAGGTGTTGGAACTCGAACTCGAATATTCGGTGTGGGACATCAAACAACTTACCACTGCATAAAAATATAGGTAGTATAAAACAAGATATTATCTTAGTGAAAGAATTAAAACGAATATATCATACATACGTCTACGAAGTACGTATCAAAATGAACGAAACACAAAGCAGTGTAAACAGTGCCGCGTCTGTGGCAATATTGTTCTTCACAACAATACCTGTTTCCGAGAAAAAGGAAGGTGTATATTCAGTAACAGCGTAACAATAATCGTTGCCAGCGTTTGGCAGTGCTTTAAAATAGACGTGCGATATATAGGATAAGGTAACACAGAAAGCACTTAGTGAGCTGTGATAGCATAGTGGTTAAGATTCCGGCCTCTCGGACTAAATGTCCGGGGTACGAACCCCGCACGCATCGCTAATTTTTCGAAGTTATGTGCGTATTAGAAATTAATTATCACTTGCTTTAACGGTGAAGGAAAACATCGTGAGGAAATCTAAATACCTGAGATTGCTTTGTAGAGTTCTCGAAGATATGTGAAGTCTACCAATCCGCACTTGGCAAGCGTGGTGGTTTATGGCCTAACCCCTTCTCATTCTGAGAGGAGACCCGTGTCCAGCAGTGGGACATTAATGGTTCGATGATGATGAACACATAAAGAACAAACGCAAAAAGTTTTTTGACACCACATTATCAAAAATATTAACACTTAGTACCTCCTACTTTGCCACCGCTTTATTATGTGCATGCAAAAATAGAATTCTTACTTGGACTTTTCGCCGCATTTCCAATATCTCGCTCTGCCTCTGCAGCCTTATTCCAAATGATGGAAACATCCGCCAAGCCTGCATTACAAGGGCACGTCACTTTGCTAATAGTACTTTTTGGATCGATAAAAAACTCGGGTACTTTGAATATATATTATAAAATAGACCCAATTAAATATAATGCGTGTGAATTTACGAAATTGTCTTATTCGAATATATTTATATTTCGAATAAGACAATTTCGTAAATTCACACGCATTGCGTTGAATTAAAACAAGTGACTATTCACTTGTTTTAATTCAACGCAAATAAAACTCTATGATGACGTAAATTATCTTTTGTAAATGTCGTCGTCGGCTGCAAGTCCCCTTTACACAAATCAAATCAAATTAAAATATTTTTATTCAAAATAGATTCTTTATTGAATTATTTTTGAATGTCAACAAACTGCTCCCGCCTCGCAAGATGCACCGCTTGCTGGACGTGACCCTCCCTTAGCTGGCACCACTGCAGCCTCGTGCCCTTTGCATCTATCACTTGTCGGCCACTATTTTCAAGTCATCAGTCCACCTGGTCAGGGACCGTCAGTCTAACATAGAACCTGTATAGTATTTCAAAATGATCCATGTTTATCCAAGACAACTAAGAAATCAGC
>DWKL01004776.1:0-10345 GCA_018249415.1 Phareas burnsi
GTTTTACACCAGCATCTCGCAGGAGAGCTATTAATGTTGCCACAGAACTGGATAACTGTGAAAATGAATGAAAAAATATAGATTATCTGACCCTGTGTCAAAAAGCTTAATTTGAAGCAAAGAATTATTTTCGTGCGTCCTAGTAATCATATAATTAGTTGATAACTAAATCTATATTAGGGGTTAGAGTCAATCTGTAGTTTGTGCATTCCCAAGAACATTTTTATAAATACATTTTATAATAGAATATAAGAAATATTACACAACACCAACGTATTTTATGTAGATTACTTATATGATTAACATTAACTGATATTAAAGCTATAAATAGTACAGACATTATTAAAAGCATTTGAATAAACCAAATGAGAATTTTGAGAAAAATGCGAATAGAAAATTTCATTCGATTTATCAAATTAAATTTTTCCTCCTACCTGAGGATCTGGCTTGTCTTTTAACAGCTCTAAAGTGGCTCTAGCTTCCTCCACTGCTTTCTCAAAACGGCCAGCTCGAGCGTGTCTTCCAGCGAGGTTCAACCTTATCAGTGGGTCTTCTGGAGATAACGCCACCGCCCGAAAGTATGCTGCATCGGTTCTATTGTCCCCTAAACGTTCCAGTGCCACTCCAATTAAAAACACCTGTAAGTAACATTATTGCAGTGAAACGATGTTAATTTAAATCAAAGGATAGGAAAAGGCAGTGATATAAGATAAAGGTAATTACTGGTTTTGGAGGTCTGAAATGTCCCAGTGTCAATGTGACCCAAACAAATTTAATATTAGTAATAATTCCTTACAGTGTATGGCTGTAAAGGTTGCAGAGCAGCCGCGGTGGCTAATCGACAAAATGCTGAGGCAGGCTTCTTACATATCAGTAACACAAAACCCAAGTCGTGGTTTGCTCTTGCACTCAGTGGAGCTGCCCACACTGCACGCTGTAGGCAAGTCAGAGCCTGTCAAGAAAATATAAATAATACATTTACTATAGCAGTTGCAATTGGTAATACAACTTCATCATTATCATCATCAACGCATTAATTTCCCACTGCAGGGCACAGGTCCCTCTCCGAAGGAGAGCGGTTAAGCCATAGTCTACCACGCTGGCTAAGTATGAATTGGTAGGACACCTTCGATAACTTCACAGAGAACTTTCAAATATGTAGGTTCCCTCACGATGTAGACCTTCACCGTTAACGCGAGTGATAATAAATTTCTAATACGCACATAATTTCGAAAATCGAATATAAAAATTATACCTCTGTAAATGCTTCCAAACAGAGAGGAACCTAAATATTAAGAGAAAAGTTTATACTTTAAATTTGATGGAGCAGGTGACGTAACGGTAACTACAACGGTTTGACACGCTAACGATTCCGAGTTCTATCCTCGAACAACATGAGTTTAGATTTCAGTTTTGGATCTGGGTATTAGCGGACTCATATTTGTCACGTACAAAGATGAATGCGCTGGCAAGGCACTTACGCCACAGAAAGTGTGGAGCTATGAATATAGTAGGCATTATTTATTACGTATATATCTAATGAATCGAATGTTGTATGTGTGTTGTGTACTCAAACTTACCGCAATATACTTTTTCTTTGCTAACAAAGCTAAGCCAAGGTTAGCGTGAGCAGCCACACAGGATGGGTGCGCAGTTAAAGCTGCCTTAAGTCTCGCTAGTCCAGCATCTACATCTTTGTGCTGTAACATCATTGCTGCAAGAGCAAGTGCTGCCGCGTGCTGCGTTGGCTGTTGAGACAGAGCTGCTCCGAGGAGTTGAAAGGCTTGACGGGGATCGCCAGCTCGAAGGCGAAGAGCACCAGCCGCTGCTAACGTGTCAGCGCCGCAGGCATGGAGACTGAGCCATAAAAATATAATAGTAATAAATGAATAGTATAGTAGTAATGGTTGCTCGATTGAAAATTTTAATTATGTTAATTAATTAAACTTAATAGAAATAACATTAAACAATACATTACATACACGATAAGAACGTGAGATCGGAAATTGCTTCAGCTTCACTTGTTCAATTAATTTAAGTTATTATTAGTAAATTATTAATATATACAATGTAACTTTGAATGAATACATTATGAGATATCCAACTAAGACAATTATGATCAGATAGCTGCTTCAGCTTCACTTTATCAGAAATAATAAGATAAAACGATATAAACACTACTCACGACAGAGTTTGATCATAGGCTGCTAAAGCACCATCCACATCACCATAAGCAAGGAGCAACTTGGCCAACAACGCTCCAGCTCTTTCCCCACCACCTGCTTGGACAGCCGCCTTTGCCCATTCCACGCCATGCTCAGTATCCCCAAGACTCCAAGCACAGTTCGCTGATAAAATTGTATTAGTTAATTTTATCTTACAACTATCAATGTTTTAGATGTGTTTTGTATGAACACTGAATTATTAAAATAATGCCAGCATACGTTGCATAAAAACATATTATATAACGATAATAAATAAAGGAATATATTAACATGTAATATTACCTAAAGCGCAATAAATGTCAGCATCTGGATATTTCGTTAATTTATCTGCTTCCAGATATGCCTCAAGGGATAACTGGTAACGTCTCTGTAGAAATCTAAAGAGGAAATCAAAACGTAATATTGTACCAGTATTTTATAAGAATTTGATCTTTCTAAAAAAGGCTTTGTAAACCTAGGGACGAAATTTCACGTTCAGTTTCACTTACAAACATTTTGCAACTTGTTTGAAAGGTTCAGGGTCTTGGGGCTGTAACCTGATACAGCTGTGGAATTTCTCAAGAGCCTCTTGATATCGACCAGCGTCGGCCAGTACTGATCCCTGAAAATTAAAATATAGTCGAGAGCAAGCCAACTTTTCCCTCATAGGGAAATCGAGACAAGTTGTTAGTCGATGAAATCCTCTACTTGCATTATTTTCAAATTTGTACTTTTATATAATAGAATCTAAAATGAGAAAGCAGCCCACTTAATAGTAAGTGATTGCGGCTGTCCATGGATATTTGTAATATTTTTCGATCACACAGATTCTTTATTTTGAAAACTGTTGCATTACATATAAATAAAGCTGTTTTACCGCATACAAACACACTGTAGTGCTGATATAGGCTAAAAGTAGACATTTTGGTATCTGTAACATAGTTATTTCAAAATATTTTATGAATAAAAACTTATAAAGCCTTATATGGTCACACCTTTATAAAATGCCCATATCTGTGTGTATTGTCACACTGTATTTGAAGCTCGTCGGCGAGGTTGAGACAGACGGCATGTTCACCCCTCACATAACGGGCATGCAATAGCCAGTTATGTGATCCACGATGAAAGTCTGCAAAATTTTAGCAACTTAAAGAAAATTCTCCGCTGCAATATCAAAAGAAAATATATATCGATATATATTTGACTACGGCAGTGATAGCCTAGTGGTAAGAATCTGGCCTTTTATGCTGGAGATCTCGGATGTCTGGTTCAAATCCCACATGCAATACAAATTTATGGAAGTTATATCTTTATTAGAAATGTAAGTTTTCTGGAAAGTTCTCGATGTCTAAAGACTACCAATCCACACTTGGTCAACATGGTGGACTATGGTCTAACCCTTCTCATTCTGAGAAGAAACCCATGCCCAACAGTGGGATAATAGTAAGAGGATAACGATGATGTCTTTGCCATTTTTTTTTAAATACGATTTCAGTTCAGCGAATTAGGTGTAAAAAGAAAACATGAGTTATTTACGTATTTATAATATTAATTTGGATTTATAACGTTGGTGGGCAAATTTCTATCGATAGAGGAAATTTACTTTGATGTGTGGTCTAAGAACTATCCATCGATAGCTGGTATTCTAGAACAGCTTAGTAAAGTATGTTATATATAATTATTTTTTTATTGTTTTTAATTAATATCAATTGAACAATTTTTCTTACCCTCATTTGTTTTATCACTTAAGATGGATTGTTTACTCATTACACAATGATTTTATTAAAATGTTTGTAAAATTGTTACTATAGCAACAATGTAGCAGGAATTCTGTTATCTATTCAGTATTCTGTCTAATCTATTCAGACTACCACATTATAGTTTAATATGTTATGAGAGATTGGATGGGCCCAAAGAGTATAATAATATATATAGGCCTCTATATAATTCTACGGTTCACATATGATACACAACAATAAAGTTATCAGTAATATAGCTTCATAAATAATAATATAGTTATCACTATAATAATTTATTCGTTTTACATCAAATAAAAATGTATATGATGCCATCGGGATGATATTTAATTAGTTATTGGTTTTATTACGAGTAATTAAATTCTATTTACTCAATAGCATAATATCGACAGGAAAATAGAATAAATTGTCCCCAATTGTCCAATTTGTCTAGATTATTTTATTATAATAACCCTTCCGTACTGCTGTTTTACGTATAATATTCCAATACATAAATAAAACTTCTATAACAAAAATGACTCCGCAATTTATTCTGCTATTATGCATTTTATAATCCATAATTATCTTTTGTAGAGAAAAACTGGAATACGGAAGTAAAATACCAGTATTCCTGAACGAAACCTATACGTCATGACATAACAAAAATTGACAAGTGAACTGAAATCGTCGATCGATATATAACAAATCATTTCTGAATAAACCGCTGTTTTCATTTCAATGAAAAATATTACAATACTGGATTTTATTCCATACGGTTAAAATTATTGGCGTTAAACATGGAGGATACGGCTCGGTTGGCGCAGATCGAGATGTTTGTGAGCAATGATAAACAATACGAAAATGTTTTGAACGAAATGTTACAGCTTATAAATCATATTTTGGAAAACCCCCATGACCGCGATTTTCGTCGTGTCAGGAGCGCCGTACTGAAAAATCTATCGCTTACTAGCGACGACTTTCGGGAATATTTAATATATCTCGGTTTTGAATTGGATGAGGTGAGATCTTGTATTCTAATATACTATTAACATAGGTACATAAAAAGCATAATATGTGCTTTTTGTGTGACTAGGTGTAAAAAAAAAATTAACGGTCAATGTGGCTTAGTCGACACCATACTGGTCTGATATACAGTAAAGAACTGTAAACTCATTTTTTATATGTCTGTTTTCCCGGTAATCGAACCCGGAACCCTTTATGTGTCAGGCTGGATTGTTTTTTTTTAAAACATTCTTTTTCTACATTCATATCCCCACACTAGCATATCTAGTTTGTGTCGTGGATGCCATGGACACGTTTTATACAAATTGGCAACACGCTTATGGGATGTGTCAATAAGTGTTAACAATAAATTGCTTATGAGCATATAATATAAATATTTTTTACAAAAATTAAAGTACAAGGGCAATTCAAAGAGTCTAGTCTTTGAATTGCCTCTTGTACTTTTATTTTATCCTTATCTTGTTGAAGTTTTAAAGTAAGTGGTTTATTTAGAATAATTATGTTAAATATGAACTTTTTCATATGTATTTTTAGCGAACAAATGAATATGTTTATCCTAAAGAGAACAGGCTCGAACGGCTAAAAGTGGCTCGGCTAGCCTTAGAAAAGAAGATCATTTTCTGCTATGGCCCGGAGAGGCATAGTAATTCTCTTTCCACACCAGTGTCTCGCAAGAAACTCTTCAATCTTAAACCATCTAATATCCTAGTAAGTTTTAAACTTCTTGCATGAATACTTAAAAACTTTAAATCATAAGGAATTCAAATTTAGGTTTAGAAATACGAGTTAGAACCACAAAATGGATTCATAAACATTAGAAATGCAGAATGTCACCCAATGCAGTTGATCTGATCAGATCCAGTGTCAATTCCTCCATATCTCCTAAAAATACTAGGTCTTAAGATTTTAAGCTAATATTATTATGGATATGGTACTCACTGTATGTGGTTTTTTAATTGTCGATATTTCAATTCAGTTGTGTGGATCGTGGATATGGCAAAACTAACCGAGGCTATGACCACGGTCTATGCAACTATGTTAAATATCAGCAGTTATAAAACTGCATATTGATAGAAACCACTACATATTTAAAAATACGAGATTGTCCCATTAGGATCGCTAAGAGGGGGAGAATTTGGAGGTTGGACTGGAATGATGCATGATTTGTTGGTGGCAGCTAAACCTTATACAGTGTCCCACCATCCATTTGTGCATATATATTTACTTATTTATTTATGCAATATACCAATGAAGCATGTATAGCTTTGCAGTTTGTGCTTTGGGCGTTCTTCTTCAAAACCTACCTACAGTTTTTTGCACCAAGTACTTATTGTAGATATGCAATTTATTATAAAAATATTTCTATTTACAGAAAACCTCCAATCCCTTTCTTCAATCCATACAAACCATGTTTAATGAGATGTTAAAGTATGAAGATGAAAGCCTGCAAGAGTTTGGACGTTCTCACATCCCACTGATGGGCCTCCAGTTGAGGGCCTTTGACAGAATGAGAGCATATCAGAGGAAAATCAAGACAGGTAAAATAAAATCGTAATGAATGATAAATGGCCACTGCAGTGCATGGACCCTCACATCTAATCTCAAACAGCACTGAAATCCTATGTGAGGTTGTACGTACATGCATCACTACTCCTGAAGATAGACAGTCCCCTCAATGTAAGTGTACCCGACAACCATACCTCTCCAACCGAGGCAAGAGTTGGTTTAGGGTGGATCATGAGGGCGGCGTTGGTAGTTCCTGTGTCTACTCGAAACTAAAGATAGTATAACGATTGCAGGTGAGGTGAAAGACGATGATATGTCGTTTGACATGGCGCTGCTGGCTGAGCTGGTGGGCTGGTTCAAGCATGAGTTCTTCACGTGGGTGGACAGGCCGCCGTGCGCGCAGTGCGCCGGCGCCACTAGGTTCGTGCGCAAGAGCACCGTGCTAGTCGAGGGCGAGTCCTGCGTTGTGGAGGTAATGACATGACATGACATGATACGGGACACACTTTACAAAAAATATACTTAATTCCTTTTAATTCACAAACAAATAAGATAATACCATTAAACAGATTTACTCGGTGATAGTACTATAGTTTGTATAGGGAAGTACCATTGTTGCCCTCATAATTTGCCGTTACACTTTATTCGCTTGAAGAGGTGTGTTTGAAGGATATACTTATAGCGAGGCGACCATCTTAGCTCTCAGGAGTAGTGATACATGTACGCACGACCTCGTGGTTAGACGTGGGCGTCTATGGGTGTTCGTATACTCGTCTTTGTCCACGGCAATCACGACATAGAATCCTAGGGCGGTAATATGGGCGTAGAAAGTGTAAGCGTAAAATAAATGAATTATTATTATTAATAATTCATTTATTTCAATTCGCGCTATGATCCTTTTAGATTTGTACATATAGAATGCATATCTCCTTCGGTTTCTTGAAGGCGGTTGAAAGTTGAACATCCCCCCCTTTCCTCCCCGCAGGAGTACAAGTGCACGGAGTGCGCGAACGGCACGACGGCGTTCCCGCGGCTCAACGACGTGCGCGCGCTGCTGCGCACACGCCGCGGCCGCTGCGGCGAGTACGCCAACTGCTTCGCGCTGCTGGCGCGCGCGCTCGGCTACGACACGCGCTACGTGTTCGACACCGCCGACCACGTGTGGTGTGAGGTGAGCCTGCAGTGTCTGCAACGACGCGGCATTTGGTCCTTCGAGCCGGATCGATTCAATTAACGATATTTAAGTGTAGCTTTGACCAACCTGCTACGAGCTGTTTCTCTACGTGCTCAGCTTCGAGAGGTTCGGTCCTTCGAGCCGGATTAGGTTGTAATACAAGTCTATTACCAACACAAAGCTAAGTAATATGATTCAAAAATTCGAAGATCAGACAAATCTGAAACTTCGTTGATAGAGTTAGTAAATCTACCTCATGACAAATTCTATCTAAAGTCGCTCACAGACTCTGACGTTGTTGTAACGCAGATATACATTTGACGGTGTTGTCGTTACAATCAACCCAGAAGAGTTATATTATATCGAGACCTCGTCCAAATATGTGGAGTTCCATCTGAGATCGTAAGTAGATGCGTCACTACTCATGGGAATTAAGATGGCTGCCTCGCTGTTAGTGTGCCGGCAACCGCATGACAAAATCACATAGGATGCTAGCTGGCCAGAACGTCCCCAGATGACAAGTCGCACTATTTCACGGTTCCAGGTGTTCGACTACGACACCAACTGCTGGATCCACGTGGACCCGTGCGAGGCGAAGCTGAACGCGCCGCTGATGTACAGCCACGGCTGGAAGAAGAAGCTCTCGTACGTCATCGCGGTGTCAAGGGACGATCTGCAGGATGTCACTTGGCGGTATACCACCAACCATAAAGAGGTAATTTTCATGTTTTTTATCACTCATTAATAATAATTGCTACATGACGGATTATGAACTATAGTACGTCCACAGAGGAACTATAGTTCTTCATCATCAACCCAATAATGT
The DNA here is from genome assembly GCA_018249415.1 of Phareas burnsi. Lineage (NCBI taxonomy): Eukaryota > Metazoa > Arthropoda > Insecta > Lepidoptera > Hesperiidae > Phareas > Phareas burnsi. The sequence continues at coordinate 8,470 of DWKL01004776.1, forward strand.
CCCACTGCAGGGCACGGGTCTCTTAGAATGAGAAGAGTTAGGCCATTGTCCAACACGCTGGCTAAGTGCTGATTGGACTTCACACACCTTTGAGAACTTTACAAAGAACTCTTAGATGTGTAGGTTTCCTCATGTTTTCCGTCACCGTTAAAGCAAGTGATAATTAATTTGGAATACGCACATATCTTTGAAAAATTAGGGCTGCGTACGGGATTCGAACCCCGGACACCCAGCTTGAGAGGCCGGAATCATAATCACTGGGCTATCACTCCTTAGTCCCATTAGTAACTATAGTTCTAGCATTGTCAATCCTACCAGGTGTTGGGGCGGCGCGCGCGATGCTCGGAGGCGGAGCTGCTGGGCGCGCTGCTGGCGCTGCGCGAGCACCGCCAGGCGCAGGTGTCGGCGCCGCGCCGCCGCTACCTGGCCAAGCGCGCCCTCCGCGAGCTGGTGCAGCTGATGCACGAGAGGTGGGCCGCTTTCAGTTTGCTCTCCGCGCTAGTGTCAGGGATGACAGCGGAATCTCTGGATTTAGTCGCTGGATGATGAAATAGAATGAATCATTTTTATTTACTAAAATGTGGTTTCTGATCCCTCTCTCTCTCGTTTTCTCTTCTCTCTTCTCCTCTTCTTTCTCTTACTTCTATCCCTCTCTCTTCTCCTGTTCCTCTCTTTCTCTGTTCTTCCCTATCATTCCTTCTTTCCCTTTCGTTCTATCTTCTCTTCCCTCCTCGTTCTGTATTCTCCTCTTATCATATCGTTTTTTTTCTCTCTCTACACCTCCTTCTCTCTTTCTCACTTTATCTGTATCTATCTCCGCTATCCGTACTTCGTTCTTGGTTAATACAATAAGTTGACGGTACGTGATTACAGATCGCCCGCTGACTACGAGTCGCAGGGCCGGCTGTCCGGCTCGCTGGAGTGGCGCAGGCGGCGCGGCGAGGTCGGCGCCGTCGCGAGGGGCCACGTGTTCGAGTTCGACCAGCCCGGCGACTACGTCATCAGGTACCCACCCGTAGGGCCGCCGACCGCACCGGCGTAAGCGACTGCGGTGGCCGTGGGTCGCTAGCGATGCTGTTTAGCATTAAAAACTATTTATATAATTACTTTTATATATTCCTTCTGGTCGTTGACTAACATAAACATCGGTTCTTCAGAGCCGAACATTAAACACACGGCACTATAAACCTTAAAGGATCGTGGAAGAAACTCTTCGTGATTTGATATGGGAGGCACCGCCCGTTTCTGCCTTACGGCAGTGTTCAACGTTGCTGTGTCCTGGTTTGAAGAGTGTGGTTAGGGAGAATCACAGGCGGTGATATAGAGTCAAACTCGAAGTGCTTGAAATATTTATTCTAAAAGTAGTCGATATTTTCATTGTTTCTTTCGAGTTTTTTCATTCCTATAAATGTGTCGTGACTTTATCCTCCGAAAATTGTTATAGATTTCTGTTCTTGCTTCTTTCATATGTTTAAACATTATTTAGTAGGCGGTGGAACTATAGTTTATTCGGGAAGGTGCCACCGCCGCTCTCATAATCTGACGGCAAGGAATGTTTGTGTTCCGGTTAAAGATGTGTGGTCGTCGAGCACACAGCGAGGCTACCATCTTAGTCTTTAGGATTAGTGACGCAATTGCGTATTACTTCAGATAGGATTTTAGTCCTATTTGATGGTACATGTGAGTGTCCATGGGCTGCGTTGACCACTTAATATCAGGTGGCTTGCACGCTCGTTTGCTATTCTTCTTACTTTAAAAGAAAAAATCAAAATATTTCTTTCATTCATGACTTTTTATTGCGTGCAAGGAGACCACGCTCCCCAAGGAGACCAACCACCGTCCACTGGTGCCAGAGTGGGGTCTGTTGAACAGTAAA
>DWKL01004777.1:0-10345 GCA_018249415.1 Phareas burnsi
TGACCATTGAATAGGTGGGCTGCACGCTCATTTGCCACTTGTACACTAAAATCATGTATAGATGTAAATTTCAGACCAAGCTTCAGTCCCTATGTGCCTTGAATGTTTGAAGATGTATGTGGCACCATAGGTTACAGTGACTCTTTAAGATCAGGTGGCCAGCACGCTCATCTGCTGTATTCATTATAGAAGTAGATATATGTTATATAGATTCCTCTAAAGGATAACAGACATATCAATCGAGGTCATACAAGACGTGAGTGACATATTTTCATATTATTATGGAGGGAAGTACTCTCAACTGAAATATGAATTTCATTTTCACTGAATTGTCTCGTCTCGGCTTTATTGTCATTGAAAAATTCGGGGCGACAGCTTGGCTTAATCTTTTTATAACTTTAACGCATATTTAGGATTCCGCAGCCAAATAGTGACACGGAATCCTGATATGTTTTTTCACTTGTTTAGTACGATTCGATTGAGGCGTAGCGGTTACCATAAGGGTCTGTGACGCGGAGTTCATTTCTCGGCCAAGCAGACTGTTCTGTTCTGGGTCTAAGTGTTTGTGTACTCGTGTTTGTATGTACTAATAGACCCTGGTATACGTAGTAGATTCACAGTTCGTACGGGGAAGTACCATCGCCCTTCTCATAATCCGCCGTGAAGCAGTTGCGTTTCAGTTGGAGAGGTGCAGTTGCCGGCCACATTTACAACGAGGCGAACATCGTAGTCCTGAAGAGTAGTGACACATCTACGTATGACCTCAGATATAACTTCAATTTTGGTGAGGTTAGATGTAGGTGTCCATGGGCAGTAGTCATCACTTGACATCAGGTGAACTGCACGCTCCTTTGCTACTTTTACTTACTCTGTAACTAAATGAACCCTACTAAAATAACTGACACACAGATGGATTGAATATGACGAAATTATGAGGATGCCGTTGCTATCAGCTACGGAACTCTAAAAAACCGTGTATCGCGATAATCCGTTATGCCAACGCTCCAAAACAATGACGTGACCCAAATCCGCGGACCGTGGTCGCCAGTTCAAAGTCCAGGGTTCGCGGTAACGACCGGGGTATCCACCGTGACTTATTGTTCGCCACTGACCACCACACAATGTAACTGATATTTGCTACTGTTTTGTATGTGTTTTAGAACATGAAAATAAAGAAAATTTATATCTATGTAGTTTATACGCACCATAAGTGACACTTTTTTAAAATGTGTTGTAAACGACTGTGCAGGCCACCTCTTGTTAAATGGTCACTGCAGCTCATGGACACCCATATTTAATTCAAACAAGACTGAACCCCTGACGTATACGTAGATGCGGATTGAGGACTAAGATTGTCGCTTCGCTGTAAGTGTGACCGGCAACCATATCTCTCCTACCGAAACATAAGAATTGTTTGACAATGGATTATGAGAGCGGGTGGCAGATTTATCCTACCGTCCTCAAACTTCAATCCCGTTACATACCATAACCACTTCTCATGTTACGGCGAAAAACAGGGCAATTTTGAAAAATGAGTGCTACTTAATAACTAGACGTCATATGCAAGGGTTTGAGGTATCAGTAATAGATCTAATAGATCACTTTCTAATAGTGAAACTTTTAATGCCTATTTTATTATTTACAAAAACCTCAAAGTTTGGCTAGATATTGAATAAACGGCATTTTAGCTCAAGGACGGCAGTATAGTTTGACCGAGAAGGTATAACCGCCGCCCTCATAATCCGACGTGAAGCAATTCTTATTTCGATTGGAGAGGCGTGGTTGTTAGCCACGCTTAAAGCGAGGCGACCGATTAAGTCCTCAGGAGTAGTAACGCATCGACGTACTAACTTAGATAAGGCTTCAGTCCTGTTTGAGGTTACATGTGGGTGTCCATGGGCCGCAGTGAGCAGTTTGCTATATTTAAACATTAAAAAAATAATAATCTATAATATTTGTGGACCGAATTAAATATAATTAAATTACAATTTTCAGTTGAGCCTCACTCTACACCAATATCATGGTACATAATCCCTAGTTTATTGGTGATTATAATAATATCTATAGTAACCTACATGTTTATACGAAATCGAACCCGGGACTCAGAAGAAGTTGTGGAAGTTGAGAACGAATTGTATGACAAAACTGATTTTGTAAGTTTTTTTCAACAGCATATAAGTAACAAACAAGGATGCAGTCTATCTGATGATAAGTGATTACTGTCGCCCCTGAAAATCTGTAATACCAAATAGCATTAACTTTTGAAATCAGCCACTGTTGCTCTCTTGCTCCTGAGGACTAAGCTGGAGCGCCTCGTATAAGTACCTCTCCCTTACTCGTGAAAACGTCAGTATTTATGCCGCTGTAATATGATCAGTAAAAGGTTAGATTGCGTGGAACCTTTGTGATGGATTCATATTAAAATGAGTAAGTAAAAATTTAATTGAATTTAATTTAGTAATTGAATTTAATGTAACGAAGACTAGAAAATGAGCCTGTATGTTAAATGGTCATTGCAGCTCATGGATATCCGCATTTAATCTCAAACAAGACAGACGTCCTATCTGAAGTCGTACGTGTGCATTACTACTCCTGAGGACTAAGATAGTTGCCTCAAGATAGATAAGATAGTCGACACAAGAATTGCTTCACGGCGGGTTATGGGGACGGCAGTGGTACCTCCCCGGACAAAGTATGGCTCTACCATCTATCAAAGCTCGTCCAGAATTGTCCAGAATACAGCACTTAAATTGAATGAGTGAATTTTGTAGAAATATTTGTAAAGTTCACATGACTGACTCACTTTAGTCTGAGACATGTGGAAAAAGGTAAAGGTGCGGTAGTGACCGCATAGCTTCAGGTGGCCAGCACGCTCGTTTGATATTCTTCTCACATATAAAAAAGATATTTCCTACAAATTTGTTTACATGACTGTGGCATCAGAACCCCATCTAAGGGGGCAAGCCGGGCAACTGCCCAGAGCGGTAAAAATTAAACGTGGCAAAATTGATACGGTTGCATGAAGAGAAACATCTTATAAAAATACAATGCTGAGCCCTGTAGGTAAAACATAGGTCGTTAAAGGATAAGTCGGTTAAAATTTGTGTCATACCATCTCTGGGATAACATGCTCCTGACTTATAAGGTGTCATTGTAATAGGTGGTAAAAATATTATTGCACAGAGCGGCTAAATTGTTAGATCGAGGCCTGTATGGCATAAATTCATCTTTAACTCATGATTTGGGCCACCGACTTGGTCACAGTGGACGGACTATTAGTAATATTTCAAACCAACGCCAATGTAAATACACTTGCATTTCTTATTTTTCCAGGAGATTTACGCTAATTTCTTTAAGAGATAACCTCCAGGCTTAATGGATAAAATAATATATAATATCTACCAACTTATTTGACGTCTACTTTCTGGCTCTTTCATCATAAACCCTTTAGAGTCCCACTGCTCGGCACCTCTCAGAACGAAAGGTTTTGGGTCAACAATGCAGGCCAAGTGCGCACGGGCAGACTTCAGGCACCATCAAGAACTTTAGTAAATTATTCTTAATAAAATATTATTAAACTATTCAACTGAATAATTATTTTCTTTCCTTTAGTATTTAATTAACTCTTATTGTTACAAGGCTACCTTATTCTAGATGAATCATCATCATCATCATCATCAACCTTTTTATGTCCCACTACTGGGCACAGGTCTTCTCTCAGAATGAGAAGGGTCAGGCCATACTCCACCACGTTGGCCAAGTGTGGATTAGTAGACTTCATGTCTTCAAGAACTTTATAGAGAACTCTCAAGATTGCGGGTTTGTTCACGATGATTTTCTTCACCGTTAAAGCAAGGGATAGTAAATTTCTAATCTAGAATTCGAAAAATCAGTGGTGCGTGTAGGATTTGAACCCTGAACCCTCAATGTAAGAGGCCGATCTTAACCATTAGGGTATCACTGCTTATATGTTATTCTAGATTGATATAAGTTATAAATGTTTCAATATCTCATTACATCTAAAACTAAATAACGCCCCTGAAGAAGCTATTATTATATATTATTTAAAAATTCTACGTGTAGTTTCAATATGCTTACAACAGTTATATTGAAAGTGTTGTAACTCAGTTGCGTAAAATATTTCGTGACAAGTTGGCAACCCAGTGGCTAGCGGTGTGCAAAAGAAATCGATGTATCGATTTTTGGATTATATTCGATCAAAATTCTGTCATATTACATAGAAGTAGCAAACAAGCTTGCAGTCCATTTGATGGTAAATATTATGTTTGAAGCTTAGTTCTTAGTCTTGGTTGCAAAGAAGCATGCAACCTACCTGACGTTAAGTAGCCACTGCCACCTATAGACCTAACATATACCCTACATATTATCAACAAGCAATAAGAGTTTTAACTCAATCACATATGTGGATTGAGGATTAAGATGAAACATTTTGTAAAAGTGAATCTGCCTTACTAATCCATTCAAACCTGACATCAACAGTATTTAGTTTAGTTATTTGTTAGAAATAAATATGGCGCTATTATCCCGCGAGCAAACATCTAGTAGATCTAATTCTTTTGATACTACGAATTGTATTGTCGTAAATCGCGCTAAGTCGCAGTTATATCTTCCATATCCCATTCGTGGAACCGACGAATATATTATACAATATTGAGATACGTTTCAAAAACTAAATACTATAATTATAAAAATATAAGGATAACGGAACACTATCGCCGCAGTATCATAAATGATTCTAGAATTTATAAGTTTTTATATTTCGGGACCAATGGGTGTTTAACTTGAAATATTCCCATAGAATAGTCGGGACACTCAGATAGTCAATTAGATTTCTTGTATGTTATTCATTGTTATGTTATTCCAAAATACAAATCCGCTTTAATCGATTAAAATCACATGGTCCCATCATCGAAAACAATATTATTTTGCGATCATAGCCTTCCCTACCGATCGATGTCAAGTCAAACACAAGTCATTATTGACAAGTTACATCGAAACGTATTGTTTGCTGTGTTGTCAATAAACTAAAAATTACCAGTGTTTTACAACATATGTGTTTCAAAATCTATTACTAGAACGATGCATGAGTATCCTATAGATCATTAATTACCTTTGTCTTATTCTGACGTGTAATAAAAAAAAGTTCAAAAATGGATGAAACTCTCGTTCTAGTTTTGTTAAGTTTGGTGATGTTAGTCGGCTCATATGTTGCTGGCAGTATTCCTTTAAATGTTTCTATGTCAGAGGTAAGTTAGGAATTGTGTGTTTATATGTAAAATAAATAATAGTTTGACTATGACTGCTTGTACTTCAACGTATCTGACCTGTAATGACCTAAAAAAAACTAAAGCAGTAACTTTCTAAACTCCTTTTTATTATTACTTTTAGAGGCTGAAAGGAAAAAATGTTTTTTTTTAAAAACAATACTAATTCAATATGTAATACAAATACTACATTTTTAGTATATATTTATCATATATATGTCTTAGGTAGATATTGTTTTACTTTCCTTAAATTACATTTAAATTAATAAAATAACAATTCTATCTCTTACCATACCTTTTAAACTAGAATATAACAGTGTTTCTACCCTTACTACAAGATAGGAATATGTATGGGGGAAATGCCTTGATGGCAAACCATGAATACTAGTACCACCATTGAATTGTACTTTGAATAGTTTACTTTTTTTTTATGCCAAGTGGTCACTGCAGCCTATGGATACCCACATCTAACCTTAAACAGGACTGAAGCCCTATCTGTGGTTGTACATAGATACATCAGTAGTCCTGAGGACAAAGATGGATGGTCACTACAAGTGTATCCGATAACCGCAATTATTCACACAACTGACTATTATTTCAATTACAACTGCAACCAATGTTACGTCCCACTGCTAGGCAAGGCTCTTCTCACAACTGGAGAAGGCCTGGAGCATATTCCACCATTTTGCTCCAATGTGAATTGCTGGAGAAATGGATTAGTAGCCAACCTGTGTTGGATGTTTTTAAACCGCCCACAAGGCCTCCAAAAAGATTTAACAACTATTATTCTGATAACAACTAGGACCAACAGATTAAAGTGCCATTCAAAGCATGAAAACACGCATTGTAACTACCACTAGTAGTCACCCATCCATCTGCTGAGTGCTCTTGACATTGCTTACCTTTTTAGATCAGTTACAATCTACGCAAGCTACACGGCAATGAACTTCCTATATATTTTTTTTAATGTTTCAAAATTAGTAAACAAGCATGCATGTCACCTGATGTGGTCACTGCAGCCCATGCACACCCACGTCTAACCACAAACAGGACAGGTTTGTAGATGCGTCACTACTCCCGAGGGCTAAGATAGTTGTCTCACTGTAAGTGTGTTCTGCATAAATATATTTAAAAATTGTATTTATTCCCAGGATAAACTACAAAAAGTGACAGTATTTGGAGCTGGCCTGCTAGTAGGTACTGCGTTGGCAGTCATTATCCCTGAAGGAGTGCGTGCACTGTTCTCTGAGAGAGCTACCTTGGTCACAAAGGACTATACACCGGAACCAGCTGTCCATGATGATCTTCATTCCGTAATAGGCATATCACTCGTATTAGGTTTGTATTGTTTGGTTATACACATAAGTAGTAATACTTCTTTGGTGTCGAAAGTGATTTTTGATTATAAGACAGACATCTTGTGGAAATAATAAAATAGTGAAATGAAAGGAGTTAACAATAAATACGGTTTATAAAGCAAACAATCAATAATGAAAAGTCAACACATAAATATCTATTTTTTATTATATCAAATTTATTTAACAACTTAACACAAAAAAATAAATTATTTATTGAGATAAATACAAATATAATCTTTATTACTACTGACACTGACCACGTGTTTGTACTGAACACGATATACAAATAGTATACAAGCGGATATGACACTTGGTGTGTTTCCGCAACATGGTGCGCGCGCACCGTAAAAAATCACTGTCATTATTTTTTCATAACGCGCCAAAAGAAGTATAACTTCAAAAAAGAAATAGGTGTGGCGATGATGCTTCTAGAGTCGATTAACAACAGCTTCTATCTTCAAAGGTCTTTCTTATGTTAATACAACGCTTGTTTTGATCGCAGGTTTTGTGTTCATGCTACTAGTGGATCAAATGTCCTCAAGATACAATGACACCGGTAACCCTGTCGAGAAGAATGTGACGGCAACCGTCGGATTGGTGGTTCATGCGGCTGGTGAGTTGAAAGATTTTTATTTTGTTATAGCATCTTCCTGGGGTGCCTCTCTAACGTACGAAAATTGGCCAACATCTTCTTGAATCTCTCCTGGTTGTTCGCGAAGTGGAACAGACCAGCCGCGCTGGATGTCCCGGTTTACACACCGCTATTTTTATAGGTGGTAGAACTATAGTTCGTCCGGGGATGTACCACCGCCTCACAATCGGTTTTCAGTTTTCGGTTGGAGAAGTATTGTTGTCGTTTATGCAAACAACGAGGCGACCTTCTTAGTCTTCAGGAGTAGCGACGCGTCAACGTATGATCTCAATCCGCGCTTCCGAGCTTCGGAGGGCACGTTAAGCGGTCGATCCCGGTCAGTATCATTGGGAAGCAGTCATTAAACCTTATCGGAGGTCTTGGGGGCGGTTTGAAAACATCCGATCCAGATTGACCATTGGCCGTGTCTCTACCTATCCGAATTGGGGCAGCGTGGAGTAGACTCCAAGCCGTCTCCAGTTGTGCAGAGAAACTCGATCCCAGCAATAGGACAGTGTTATAGCCAACCTATAACTATTCCATTAGACATCCCACTCGATATAATAGGAAAAAAAGAAGCCTGTGTCACCCGGGCCACAATAACGAAGCAATTAACATCGAATACTTGAAAATCGGATGAATACTTTAGGCATTACGATGGAACATATGTACAGGCAAACATACATAGACTGCTGAAACATAACCCTTTTTTTGGCTTCGCAATATGTTTGGCAACAAAAAACGCCTTAATGTGTTCTACCAACTTGAAATTAAGTAAAAACCGGTAGAAACAACGCAATACAGTAGTGGAAACTCCCATGTTTCAATACCAAACGTGCTATTGGTGAATCGAAGGATTTACACAACGTTAATTACATTTAATATTACTTATATGTCTGTAATGAAATGGAATGAGATTACTTATTGCACAATTATGTCAGGTTCAATTCGTTTTATGCCCTACTTCTGGGCTCGGGTCTATCTGCACAACTGGAGACGGCCTGAAGTATACTCCACCACGGTGCTCCAATGTGGATAGGTGGAGAAATGGGTTAGTGGCCAACCCATGTCACATGATTTCATACCGTCTAAAGGCTTTCGATAAGATTTAACGCTTGCTATTAACAAATTGGATCGACAGCTTTACGTGTCCCGACGTTGCTTAACTTTGTAGATCGGTTTCGATCTATGCAACCAACGGAGCTGTTCGCGGTCATCTATACAATTATATAAATTTACTAAAACAACATTTGGATGATTGGTAGACCATAGTTCGACCGGGGAGTTATCACCACCGCCCTCAATCCGCTCAGAATCAGTTCCTGTGTTTCGGTAGGAGAGATACGATACATCATGGTGACCTTAGTCCTCAGGAGTACCAAAGCATCTACGTACGACCTTATATACGACTTCAGTCATGTTTGAGGTAATATGTGGGTGTCCATGGGCTGCAATGATTTCTTTACATCCGGTGACTTGCAGGTTCGTTTGCTACTTTTGTCACATCAAAAACAAAAAAATCAATTGATCAAATTATTACATCATTAATCAATCATTACATCCATGCTTTTAAATATTTAATTTTAAAAATATTCATTTATATCTACTATAAAAATAATAAAATTAGAGATCAAAAATGCCCTTAGTCTTATTTAAAATATGTTCTCGCTAATTACTTGCTGGCTGTATCATACGGACCGACCGACATACGAACGTAACGAATCTATAAGGATACCGTTTTTGTCAGTTGGTTACGGAACCCTAAAAAACAAATATTTTCCCAGCGGACGGCATAGCTCTTGGGGCCGCAGCGACCACCTCCCACGCTGACGTCGAACTGATAGTCTTCTTGGCCATCATGCTCCACAAAGCTCCAGCCGCCTTCGGGCTGGTTACTTTCCTCATGCACGCGGGCCTCGAAAGGTAGGTCTTTACACACCAAACTGATTTTCAGATTTTAGATAGTAAATCCTGTTCAATTGAAAAGGTACCGTAGATCATTCTAAGACGGTAGAAGTGCGAAGGAGGCGTGGTTCACGCGCCGGATCGAGTTCAGCGTGTTGTGCTAGTTTGGACAAAACACGTTAGTATAACACGAAGACGTGAGTTCACAAGCACACATTTATGTGTGTGTGTGTGTGTGGGAGTACTTGACTACTAATAATATTTTTATGTGTGTTTTCTGTCTGTGCCGTTATAGACTTACTGGATACAATCGACTTAAATAAAAACATTATTTAGAAAAATCGATATAATTTTTGAATTTCTATCATTATCATCATCATCATATACATATGTTTTGTAGACTCAACGTTTTTAATTTAACATTTATCACAAATCTTCCTGAAGAGAAGTTCGGACAACTTATTAAACAAACGCCTTGAAGAAGCATATAAGAAAGTAAATGATTATATAGACGATAAGAACGACAGCCTAATAGTTAAGATTTCGGCCTCTTACGCTGGATGTTTGGTTTATACAAAATATACATCGGTCGTATATACAAACGTATACATCGGTCGTGTATACAAACGTATACATCGGTAGTTTATACAAACGTATACATCTGACTTTTATACAAACGTATACATCGGTCGTTTATGCAAACGACCACACAATCACTCCCCCTTTCTCCTTTCTTGTTACAGGAACAGAATACGTAAGCATCTGTTGATATTCTCGTGCGCCGCGCCTCTCTTAGCACTCCTGACGTACTTCGGTATTGGAAACGAGAGCAAACAGACTTTGAGCGACTTCAATGCCACCGGTGAGTGTGTTAGCGATAGAACTCTTCGAACATTAACTACCAAGACATCTCCGAACGCGAATTTCTGCCTTGTTCTGACCATTACCACACCTGTCTGACCGGCAGAGGGCTCCGGGTTCGATTCACTATTCGAACTATATAAGATCAAGGTCTGGATGTTTGTGTAATTAGCTTTGTAAGTGTCCGGTGCCCACGACACAGGAGGTGAGTGTACAAAGTGTCATTTACTTATTGTGCGGTTACCATAGCAACGGTGCTTTCATTTGTTGTTTGTTCTTATATTTTTACAATAATATTATGACAT
>DWKL01004778.1:0-10345 GCA_018249415.1 Phareas burnsi
TCCTCACGATGTTTTCCTTCACCGTTAAAGCAAGTGATAATTTATTTCTCATACGCACATAAATTCGAAAAATCAGAGGTGCGTGCGGGGCTCGAACCCCGGACCCCCAGTATGGGGGGCCGGAATCTTAAGCACTAGGCTATCACTGATTACAGATAGATGCATTAATTTCCTTAAGAACGAAGCTGGAAACCCTCGTAAGTAAAACACAGCAGTTTATCTATAAAGCTGAAACAGGCATGACGGTCTCATCGGTCCCTAATCAAAAATACTCACCACCCCACCGAATTAAATACTTTAAACTAATTACCCTTTGTAAAGTGATTACAGTAATGATTTGATTGCCACGGTTCGGTCACACGGCCTAACCTAACGCGTGATATCCGGTAAGCCCTATGGGAAATGGGGAATCAGACAGGGCCAGGGATCTTAAATGCACCCCCTTTAGGTGATACATTTCCATGAACCTATATTACGACTGAGGATATACCACCGCCGCCTTCACAATCTGCTGTGAAGCCATTCTTGTTCCGGTTGGACAGGTGCAAATCGAACACATTTAGCGAGCCGACATTTGTAGTCCTCAAGAGTCTACGCATGTAAGTATAATTTCAGATAGGACTTGAGTCCTGTTTGAAGTTAGAAGTGGGTGTACATAAGCGCAGCTTATTTGATGTCAAGTTATTACAACTTGACTTCAACTAAGCTGCGCGCTCGTGTAATACTCTTTTTACATAAACAAAACAAACTGTTAGTTTTTTTTTATACGAGAATCGCTGGACTCGGTCGGAATATAAAGGTTGCAATGCGCATAAACTTTCAATTGCATACTAGTTTGCAACTTCCATGCTACAAAAATGAGTTTCGAAAAATATATAGGTAGTAGAAGGGACCGTTCGACCGGGAAGGTACAATTGCCGCCCTAACAATCCGCCGTGAAGAATTTGCTTTTATATCTATAGCAGTATCTATGTATAAGAAAAAATATTTGGATAATCACAGAAGTACACTTCAATTTCATTTCTTAGTAGATATAGATAGATTAGGGGTCGCGGTTTGCTTGCCACGTCACGACGGGATTGTTGTCATGGCGCCGTTGGTTCAATCATCCGTTTGAACTTTGCTTGGATGAATAATAACTTCGTTATTTGTAAGTTTGTTTTGATTATGATTATGGAATTATGTTAATTCTTTTCTGTGTTTTAAAAGTAGAAAACGAGAATGCATATCTCCTGATCTTAAGTGGTCACTGTCCATGGGCACAGACATTTATCCTCGAACAGCTCTGAAGCCTTATCTGATGTCGTAGATGCATCCGAGGACTGAGATGGTCGCTCCCTTTTGTAAATGTGGGTACACTGTCAACCACAACTCTCCAACCGAAACACAGGAATTGTTTCACGGCGGATTATAAGGGCGTCAAAGGTGGATGTACCATGGATGTACCTGATGCACAGCATGTCCCAGCGAAGTTGTTCAACTACTGTGGTCACAGCTATGCATAGCCATCCGGTGACCAGGGAGACCCACGTTCAACCAGTCCACCTCTAGAGGATTATGTATTGTAATAATATCATGGAGAGCTCTCAAGCATAAGCTGAGGATTAAGATTTGCTAGCTGAAGTCAATCACAAATTGGTTGCTATATCTTAAGACTTTCATAGGTGGTAGAACTATATTAACGTTATTATAGTACGTCCGGGGAAATACTATCGCCGCTCTTATGATCCGACGTGAAGGGGTTTTTGTAAAACTTCAGTTTTTTTTTTATGTTGTATATGTCCATGGGCTATAACCACTTAACATCAGGTGGCCTGCACGCTCGTTTGCTCTACTGCAAACATAATTATCACTTGCTTTAATAGTGAAGGAAAACATCTAAGACTTCTCTGTAAAGTTCTCGAAAGTGTGTGAAGTCTACAAATCCGCACTTGGCCAGCGTGGCGGAGTATAACCTAACCCTTCTTATTCTGAGAGGAGACCGGTGCCTAACAGTCGGATACAGTAATGGATTGAGGATGATAAATGTGTTATATTATTGATGACCGATACAGATGTACGAGCCGTGCCGCCCTCAAAATCCGCCTTGAAGCAGTTTTTGTGTTTCGGTTGGAAAGGCTCTTACTCCTCAGTAGTAGTCCAGAGTAGTGACGCATCTACGCACGACGTCAGATAGAACTTCAGTTTTGTTTGATGTTGTATGTGGATTTTCAAGGGCTGCAGTTTCCACTTATCATCATGTGGCCTACATGCTAGTTTGCTACTCTTTAAATATAAAAAAAATATGTTCAGCAGCAATGATCATTAAACAAGTGGGCAACAATCGTTTGCTACTTTTTTACTTAAAACATTTGCTAATTATTTTCGTGTAATATTTCAAGTGATGAATTCCGGCAGTTTATTAACTAAAAACATAAATACTGGCTATCTTAGCAAAATACCCCGTTTCCATATAAACTATGCGAAAGAATTTTACTTATTTTTCAAGGCTACTTATACCTACCAACTGAATATTTGTGATTTGTAAAAAAATATCGATAAAACATTCCATAGCAACCCTGTATACGCGAAGAGGGCGGTCCCTCCCTACCACTAACACGCGAACCAATCGGAAACTAGACTGAATTAGCGCGTGCTGACGCGTCACTTGCTTGTAATGTCAAATTTGACGTATCGTCAAAATCAAAACAGCCATATACAGGTAGCTCAATTTAAGACTTTCACTTGAATCAAGTAATTGTGTTTAGTTGATATGAGTAGGAGTTGTAAAAACCAACGGGAGCATTTAGAAAATGTCATAATATAGCATTTAGTATTGTTATAATATTTTCTCGATTGACTACCGGATCGTAAAATCCCTTTTCACATATAACCTTTCACATAGATTTTCTGTATTGTGGACACTAAAACAAGTATACAAACACTCAGACCCAAAATACATTTAATTTATCGTTTAGATTTATGCCTGACCGGCGATTGAACTTGGAATTCCCTGCATGGCAGACGAGTGATGACTGATGGTAATCATCATCGTCAACACCACTGCTTGGCTTGGGTCTCCTCTCGGAGTGACAAGGTTATGTCATCGTCCACCACGCTAAATAAATGCGGCTTAGCTAAGAAACATTTTACCCAACTTTCACAGGGTGGATTGGAATTCGAACTTTGGACCCTCAGCTTTTTAGGCCGAAATATCAATGAACTACTGCTTATCACAGTTACATGCATTAAGTATGTCCGGTATTGTCAGTGTAGATTGCCTATTATAAATAAAAACCTTAATAAGATGCTAAGTTCGCGAGATAGAACCAAATGTCAAGGACTTTGAACGCCTTTTGAATATTAAAATGCTATTATGATAATCTTGAATGATTTCCAAGACTTCGCTAGTTTTAATAAGAAAAGATCTTACGAGAAAAATAACAGGTTTAAAAATAATAATAATAATCAAGCATCTGCATGCAGCTCCAGGTTTACTCCGTAAATGTTTCTAATTATTTAGAGATACCCTAAATATCTTCGATGTAAAAAATAGTCCAATTCGTTCGTAGTAAAATCCTCTATTTTCGCATATCGTATAACGTCTCAGCTCTGTTATAGCATAGAATTGGCAAACGAGCATGGGGATGTTTGGTTGCTACTTTGACCTGATGGTGA
The DNA here is from genome assembly GCA_018249415.1 of Phareas burnsi. Lineage (NCBI taxonomy): Eukaryota > Metazoa > Arthropoda > Insecta > Lepidoptera > Hesperiidae > Phareas > Phareas burnsi. Next base: position 3,658 of record DWKL01004778.1, read on the forward strand.
GTGGTTTGAATGACTCCGGTTTGATTAAAGCGTGTGATAAGTGAGAAGCACTTACATGAGGCGTTCCATTTTAGTCCTTTGGAGTACCAACGCATGGATCACTGATGTCAATGGGCCGCAGTTATCCTTAACATCTGATGTATTGCATGGTCATTTGCTACTTGCATTTCTCTTTTATTCGCTACTACATGAAAAAATCTGAAACAACACTCGTGCCCTCGTGCCCAGCAGTGGGACAATAATGGATTCATGACTGACTTTCCATTGTAGAATATATATAAGATATTTTGAAAATTGCATAAGTCTTCGTGGTTCGACTCTAGAAGCACCACCGCCACACTTATTTCTATCTAATAGCAGTAGTCTTAAACGCTGCTGTGTTGTGAAGGGTATAGTAAAAAGACAACCCTTACTAGTGGCATTCCAACTTAGTCCTTAAAGAGAGCAATCCATCCGTAGCCGATCTGAAGTAGGATTCCCATCCTATTTGGAGTTAACTACAGATGTCTACGGGACCACTTTCCATCAGGCGGTCTGCATATCCGTTAGCTACTTTTATGCTATAAAAATGATCTTAATTTCCAAGTGATATGCCTACAAAACACTTGTTTCAGTAAAAATATTTTCTACAGGCATTTAGTTTAATTTCTTACCCACAGTAATAATGTTATCTGACTTAATCCGCTTTTAAGGAAAATTGTGCTTTTTCCTTTTGGCTACAATGCTATAAATTTTGTGATTTTTCTAACTCTTTGTACTCAATTCAATTCTTGGAATATGAATGAAGATATACTTGAAATAATTATATGTTTACATGTGCTTTGTAGTAGAAATGGCGCTACTGTGTTCGAAGATACACCAGACGTTTCAATTTAGTCCTCAGGGGTAGCAACCCAACAGATGTTACTGCTGTTATCAGCTCTAGGAATGCGTCTATTGTAATATTAACGAAATGTGTCCGGTCCGGTCCGGTGTAATTTTTTTTATGTTAGAAAAGTAGCAAACCATTGTGCAGGCCACTTGATGTTGAGTGGTCAATGCAGTACGTGGACATGGGCTATATTTTTCTACATTATTTGTCCATGATTGTTCATTTAATCAAATATATAACCAAAGATCTTATGGTATGTTATATGACCTATAGATAGCATATGACCTATCAACTGTGACTTACTTTAACTGCGTATTAAAATACAGCCTGTAGATATTTACAGACATCGTTAACTTTTATTTTTGACGCAATTTTTGGAAACGGTACAGTAGCTCTTCTATAGTATAAAAGTAGATTGTACGATATTTAAGTTATATATCTATGTTTACCTTGCACTATATGTTTTGTGTATAAAAACATGAAGTCCACCTGATGGCAAGTGGTCACTGCCATCTATAGATTTCTGTAATAAATCCCAAACAGGACTGAAGTCCTACCTGAGGTTGATCACAGATGCATTGCTATACCTGAGGACTAAACTGGAACGCCTCGTGTTAGTATATTTTCCTTAATACACCCTTCAAACCAGAGCGCAGCAGCGTTTAAGACTACTATTACAAGACAGAAATGGGTGTTTCGGTGGTAGCTCCGAAGTTGAATCACGCATGGTTCTACCGCCGTAGTTATGTATACATTTAATATAAAAAGTCCCATTAGCATAGTTATATATGTATTAAGTGTAAAAACTACTGAAAATTCACTATAATATAGTAACACACATAAAAACAATATATTTTATATTAATTATTACAGAAACATCCTCTATGAAACCTCGGTATGATCACAATACGGATATAGAAAAAAATCTGCGTAAATAAAACATAAAAAAACATGCTCTGTATTTGTTATTTTAAGATCATTCCGTATAAAACCTCAGCATGGTGATAATATGTGTATAGAAAAAAACACCATAAATCAAAAGATAAAAAAAATGTTTATTTATTATTTAAGGAGCATCCCATATAAAGCCTCAGTAGGCTCGCGTGCAGCGCTAACCACGAATCGGTTGCAGACTAAACTACACATTTACACTGAAACTGTTTAGGGGGACGCTGGTAAATAATGGGGGTCATTTAAATAAATAACTAAGAAGGAGACAATTTTTAAATTAGAAGCAACGAATGGACGTGCATCTCCAGTTAAACGGAGTATATTCTGGTATTCAAGGGTTTCCAGCTCGATTTCTGGTCAGGAAAACATTTAAATGATAACTTTCGATTTCTATTCTGGGTCTGGGTGTTTGTGTATTCGTCTTTGTATATGTCCATGGCACTCATGACACAGTATCCTAGTGTAAGGCTATGTAGAACTCGGTATTTTTTCTTTTAGAAGAAGTATCAAATGTGCATGCAGTCCATATGGCGATAAGTCACTGCAGCCCATCAACATCCGTTATCTTCAATTCCGCACTGATTCGATCTCAGATGCATTGCTACCCCCGAGGTCTGAGCTGCCCTCGTATCTTGCCCAAAACCTGAAGGTTCTGGGTGTCAAATCCAAGATGCTGATTTTTGGAAGTTACGTTGTAACAAAATAATAAATCACTTGCTTTCGCTGAGAAGGAAACATCCTAAGGAATTCTGCATGCATTAGTCGGCCCCACAGATCTCAAAGGAATTTGAAGTATACCAATCCACAGCGCTGTGGACTGTAGACTAGCCCTTTTCATTCCTCCGAGCCAAGCAGTAGGACAGCAATTTACTAATGAGGATGACGACAACGATGATGATTATGATGAAGTTGATGATGGTAGTGATAATTGCGATTAATTAAACCAGGCTCATTGGGAGAAGAACCCCATACCAAACAGTGGCACAGCAATGGAGCGATGATGCTGGTGATGATGATGATTGTTATGATCGTGATTATTTGAAGCAGTTTGATTACAAGAGGAGAATTATACCGAGCACGGAAGTAGCAATGGAATGAGGATTGATTGATTTAAAAAAATCTGATGTTCACACATCCGGCAACAACTCCTGTACAGAATTGGATACCTAGGTGCCCCATTATCCACCAAGACTTTCCTTGACTTGTACACTCTCTTAAAACGGTAAAAAAATATTTCCGTTAACACAAAATACAACCTAGATAGGTAGTAGAACTATAACTCGTCCGAGGAAGTACCACCGTCATCCTCATAATCCGTCGTGAAGAAATTTTATATTTCAGTTGAAGGTGCGGTTGCCGGCCGCACATATAGTGAGGCGACCATCTTAGCCCTAAAGAGTAGTGACGCATTTATGTACGACCTCAGATAGAATTTCAGTTTCGTTCGAGATTAGATGTGAATGTCCATGGGCTGCAGCGACCACTTAACAACACCTGGGCTGCACAATCGTTTCCTACTGTTTCAATATTTAAAAAAAAACACTTTAAAACAATCTTGGCGACCTTACAACATGACTTTCAGTGACAAATGCGACCACGCTGACTTTGGACTTGGCCTACCGAACAAAACGCGACTGAAACTAGATAAGCAGTAATGCAGAAAATATTTTTTTTACTCCGGCGATTAACCTTGTAATTTTAATTACATTGAAATCACTCATGCGGCGGTAAAACCTTGGTCCTTGCGAATGGTATAGACTATTTTTGAGGTTTTTTAGTTTTTTTTATTTACATCAACAAGAATAACTAGCTAATAAAACAATTTGTAGGGACCAATAAAATTGTTATAACTAATAACTTTTTATGTTTGAAGAGTAGCAAATGAGCGTAAAGGCCATCTAAAGTTAGGCGGTCACTTTAGCCCATGGGCAGGCATATCTAACTTCACATAGAACTGAAATCTTATCTGAAGTGTTACGTAGATGAATCACTACTTCTGAGAACTAAGATGATCGCCTCGCTGTAAGTGTACCCGAGAATTACGCCTCTCCAAACGACACAAGAATTCCCTCACGTCGGATTGTGAAGGCGGCGGTGGCATCTATCTTCCCGGACGAACCATAGTTCAACTACCTATATAAATAATAGTTATTAATCTATTTAATTCTTTATTGATTATCTTCAGTCAAAAAAAACAATAATATAAACAAAGAACATTTTTTTGTTTAAAAACTAGATTTAAAAATACAAAGAAACTACCTTGAAAACTCTAATCACTCATTGAAGTCATAAAAACTCGAATTAAATCTCGTAAAACACGAACGTAACTAATCGCTAACCTTTCACAGTCGGTTACACTAGTGTCGTGACTTCAAAGTTTAAGTGGTTACCTTTATGAGTTACTATGTAAACTCTACATTTGAGTTTTTATACTTTTCCAGACATCTCCAATGTAAAATGACAAAAACATAAAACCAAACAGAATTTGTTACATAATCGAAAAATCTAGATAGTATTAACACTTTCTGCACTCATTGCCCTACGATGCTATGGACATATACAAAGATGTGATACAAACACCTAGACCGAAAACAGAAACTAAATTTATCAATTAAATGACTGCTTGGTCAGGAATCGAACCTGGAGCTCTCTACGTATAGAATCAGTGTGGTAACCACTGTGCCACGCGGGTGGCCAATTATTATTAAAAATATTACGAAAGCATTCGTTTTATATGCGCAAACCACAGTCCTACTCTTCAATCAAACACGGCTGCAACCCTTTATGTTCCACTGGTGGGCATTGGTCTCTCCCCACACTGAAAGAGGCCTAGAACGTACTTCACAACGCTGCTGCAATTTGTAGAGTAGATACGGGTTAGTAGCCAACTCGTATCGAACTTCAAACCGCTCACAAGGCCTCGAACAAGATCTAACGATAGTTATACAATGATAACAACTAGGACCGACAGGTTAACATACCCTCCTAAGCACGGAAACGCATGAAAGTTCGCCACTAGCGGTCACCCATCCAGCTCACGACCGCGGCCGACGTTGCTACTTTGTAGGCAACGATCTACACAGCGACGAGCCTATGCGCGATTCGACAGTACTACCTTTAAATATTATAGATGACTATATCATCGTCACGAATTCGAAAATTTGCAACTGCTAACTGCAACCGTTCAGCTATATCGGATGCCCTTAAGTACTTTAAAATTGACGTTCAAGATGCAAGTCGAAACCTTCATATTACAGCGGTCTATTACGCAGTGAATATGCGATCACATTGTAAAGAACATAAAACTGGTAAAATGGGCACGATTTTTAATCCGATTATGATAAAAGTAAGACATTCCAACCAATGTTATGTTATTTCAACCAATCGTGTTAACTAAGGTAAGGTACCCAAAATGAGGTGACCGGCCAATATCTATGTGTGTATGCGTGTGCGTGCGTGCGCGCACTTGTGTGTGTGTGTGTGTGTGTGTGAGAGAGAGAGAGAGAGAGAGTGAGTGAGTGTGTATGTGTGTGTGTGTGTGTGTGTGTGTGAGTGTGAGTGTGTATGTGTGTGTGTGTGAGTGCGCACGTGTGCATATGTATGCGCGCATGTGTGATTGTGAGTGAGTGTATGAGTGTGAGTGACTGTGTGTATTTGTGTAAGTAGCAGTGATAGCCCAGTGGTAAGATTCCGGCTACTCTCTCTTGGAGGCCAGGGTTCGTAACCCGCAAGCACTTGTTTCTTTCCAAATGGTGTGAGTATTAAAAATTAATTATCACTTGCTTTAACGGTAAAGCAAAACAACGTGAGGAAACCTACACGCCTGAGAGTTCTTTGTAAAATTCTCGGAGGCGTGTGAAGTCTACCAATCCGCACTTGGCCAGCTTGGTGGATTAACCTAACCTTTCTCAATCTGAGAGGAAACCTATCCCTAGCAGTGGGACAGAAGTAGGTTGGTGGTAATGACTCAATTATCCATGATGATATTACCTGAAACGTTTATAAACAAAGATTACTATGATAAAACAAAATTAAGTGCGAGCGGGACAAAAACAAACAACAGCAAATGAGTGAAAGAGACACATGTACAACGAATAGGTATTACATTGCCTAACAAGCAGAAATAGCTAGATATTTCCCACGGCTGAGAAAAATATTTCAAGACAATAAGACTTCATTCAGTACCAACCGCGCGTTTGGCGTTATCCGAACCTTTATTCCAAAGGAATAGAGTTCATTTTCAAACTTATTTGATTTCAATACAATTGCTACCGTGTGATTCTACAATCAATTTTCAATCTTATTACAATAACTTAGGGCACAATTTAGATCGGTAACACGAATGATAATTCCGCGAACACCTGTGTAAATGGTATTTGTGACAACAATCGGGGTCGTAGCGTTAAAGAAAAGGTCTTTTCTATAGATTTGACATTAAATCAGTGAGAAAAAATGTTTTTTTTTCATCGATGCCACTTAAGGGATCATCTTTTTTATATAGAGGAAGAGTAGCAGAACGTGCAGGCCACCTGATGTTAAATGGTCACTGCTGTTCTTGGACACCTAAATCTAGTTTTAAATAACAAACAAGTCTTATCTGATGAGCGATGTAATGCATCACTACTCCCTAGGATTAAGATGGTCGCCTCGCTGTATATTTACCCGACAACCGCACCTCTCCAACCGAAACAAGAATTGCTTCACAGCCGAATATGAGGACGGCCGTGTTTAATACGAGCTTAAAAACGTCATTTAAAATCACGGACAGACAATACTATTTTTTTTATGCTTGTAAAGTAGCAAACGAGCATGCAGGCCACCTGATGTTAAGTGGTCACCACAGCCCATGGACACCCACATCCAACC
>DWKL01004779.1:0-10344 GCA_018249415.1 Phareas burnsi
GGACCTACATTACAAAAAAATGGAAAACCATAATGAATAGCGCATACGCTTGTTCTCGCTGGAGACAGAACTAACCATAGTTATTAGGATTCTTGTTTATCATAAGTAACCATCTTACTTCGTATTAAAAACCCTTTCAACGTAAAGTATATAAAATATATAAAAAGTTTAATCGCTTCTCTATACTTTAAGTTATATTTGGTGGCGTGAAAATTTAAATTTATTGTTATCAATAATAATATTAATACTTTTAAATACTCCATTTAAAATAAAATAAACAATACAAAACTATTATAAGAAGACTAAATGAAAACACACATTAAACTGCTAGTGGGTAAATATTTGATAAATATATATTGTTTTACACCCACATCTAACCTCAAACAACAAAACTGAAGTTCTATTTGAAGTCGTACGTAGATGCATCACTACTCCTGAGAACTAAGGTGATCGCTTGGCTTTATATGTACCCGGCAACCGCACCTCTCCAACCGACCCACAAAAACTGCTTCACCGCGGATTATGGAGGCAGCAGTGGTGCGTCCCCGGACGACGTATAGTACTGCCACTTATCAAATAAAGAACTACGAAAAAAAATGCTATTTGTCTCGTGTAATATCAATCATTAAATCCGTCCGGTCAGAGATCGAACGCGCAACCCTTTACATAACAGACCGGTACGACGGTCACTGCGCCAAGCGGGTCGTCAAAATAAAAACACTTATTAAGTAGTTTAACACTAAACTTTATTGTTGGAACTTAAATAAGGTATCAACAAGTTGCTATAAAGCTTACTATTTAAATCGCCTTCTTACTATATTGTAAAAAATATATATGAAGTAAACAAGGAAGTTAAAAGAACATTGTTTGCGACCGTACCGCCGCGGCGCTGCGGCGGCGCGGCAGACAAGTTCGCGCAACTATCTTGTAACTCCGATGGCGGCCGCGGCGTAATGACGCAACTTTACCCGTTCAGTAGTTATCTACGCAATATACAGCGCTGCTAATGTCATTGTCGTTCGCCTTAGTGTATCGCTACACAAGTTTCGACCCTCATTGCCTTAGATCGCTCGAACTGAAATAATAGTTCTATTTAAATTACATAAATGGTTACAATGTTGCTCTCACCAATGTTTAAGAGGGGCACCAATTCAATTTTAAGCTAATATTAGCGCGGAATATATACATTTTAACCAAGTAACGGGTTCTCACGGAATGCGGTTTTTTATTTGCCAATATTACGACCCAGTTCCGTAGATCATGGTCACGGCGAAATAACAGTAATGGAGAACAACTATTGACAGGCACCAGTGGTAGTCTATACAGGTGTACCTTACGTTTAAACCATTTTTGTTTTTTGTTTACAATATCACGACACACCCCAATAACTTTACCTTTACACACTGAACTTTGCACTTTTTGCAATTTACATACACTGGATTTCACGTCTTCGCTAACTTAAAACCATCGTCTCTGTTCAAGTTTCTAGGGTGTTTTTGATCTTTATTACCTATCTTCCTAAACGTGGGAAGTGATGGTGTTCAGCGAAGGTTTGTGAGATACGGTCGAGATGGACACTAGAATGTGTTGACTTGTCTTGACGGATGATGATGGCGCGGCACCCGTACAACAGTGATCTAACCTAGTACAGCCCTTGCAACTTGTGAAAATGTAAAATATTTGATGAAAAAATAATTTTATTATTTATTTTCACAACAGCGCCACAAACGATGACAACAATACAAACTTTGTGGTAATTATTGCCAATAACCCTATAGCTGCTGCCACGACAGCTGCAGCACGAGTAGGTCCGCGCTGCCGGATCTGGGTCAGCAGGCCGCAGCGTAAGGGGCTCGCCACATAAACATACGGCGTTATTTATTCAATATATAATTACTTTAAACAATTAGTATTTTGATAATTTTATTTATTTGAAACGGAATTTTCAATAATCAATTCACGAGTTGTTACCTATATTGTTATTGATATTGTGCTTGCATAGTATTTTGGATCTAAATGAAGCTAACGCTCATCAAATATTTCGTATAACAGCTTCCAATGTAATTAATTAGTGTCCACTTTTGGCGCACTAAATAAATAAAATATCAACGGAGACGTGAGCTCATCACGGATACAGTGCAATACACTTCCACGTGGTAGACATAGAGCTTTTTCCGACCGACTTCAGCGAAATCGTCGTGGATAACAGTGCGGAGACCCTGAGGCCGCGAGCTCGCCGCGCGCGCCTGACGACAACGACAATTGCCAACGGGCAGTGAGTGTCCTGAATTTAGACATTAAGCATCAATTGATTTACATATTAATCATAGAAATTACAATAAATATAATAATTATTCAAGTTCTTAAGTAATACCATATAAATAGTTAGTACATATTGTCATATATTAATCCCTATGAAACAATTCTTGTGCTTCGGTTGGAGAGGTGTAGATGTAGGGTACATTAGCAAACGAGGCGAACATTTTAATCCTCGAGACTGTTTAAGGTTGTCAGTGTCCATGGACCGCCGTGACTACTTAACATCGAGTGCCCTGCACGCTCGTTTGCTATTCATCTCACATAAAAAAAGTTCAAAAGCACTCGTTCGAAATATTATTTAGGAATTTAAACAGAATTTTAATCGTGTAAAATATTCGTCCGGCGTTTATGAATAAAAGTTGTCGGCGCGCGCCGTCTCTACACTGTACAGTTTTAACTCGATTAAAATATATTTGCAAGCGCATAAAGCCGCGCTCCGCGTGGCGCTGCTGGGGTCTACCTTCATTAGGGGTATGTCGACTTTGCAGTGGCTATCCTATAACCTTTATCGGTAAAGCAGTGATAACCAAATGGTAATATTATGGTCTCTCATGCTGAGGGTCCGCGGTTCGTGGCCGAGGCTCCCAACAAATTCTACTAATCATTTGAACTTATGTGCGTATTAGAAATTAATAATCACTTGCTTTAACGGAGAACAAAATCGTTGTGAGAAAATCTACATGCGTAACAGTACTGTAAAGACCGAAGCCCAGCGTCGGGACAGTTGTGGGCCGATGATGATGACGATCCGAATTCAAAGCGTGCTTCGGACAAATATTCCCGAACAGAAATGTAACTGTAGCGCCCCCGGTGTCGGTCAATCCAGACCACACAGTCACACTTAAACACCCTATTATTTGTTGTAAAAATTCAACTGAGGCCAGCAGGACAAAGTTGGCACTTCAGTGCAGATGAACCCTTCGGATGGAATTTATTGGGCATGCGAGCGCGGCTGCTCCGTTACACGCCCTTTGTTCCGGCGGCGGCGGTACGTCACACGAATAGTTGAAATACGTTAAGTTTTAAGTCACGAATTCATTTTAACTATGGATAACAGTCGAAGGAAAATCAACGAAAAGTAAGTCGTACACACAGGGAATTTCTTGTTGGGATTGTTCTAATTGTGTCGAATGAAATACGCGTCTATGGAAGAAATTATGAGTTACACAGCTTTTAGTGCGTAACATAAACAATTTAAGTAGAACGCAAATATATTGAGCTAAACACTAATCCACTTACTACTAATCGAATAAAGTTAACTTCTAATGACATATGGTTATATTTAATATTAAATAAAATACCGACATTACAAAAGCCGGGCGTAAAACTACTAGACGTATATTAGGCACGTAGCCGAAGTGAACATTCCTTTATGGCCCGTAAGAAACTTACCGCAAATTCCCTCGCCGGCCGCGCGCCTTGATTTTATCGCCGAGAAAAAACGCGCCACCTATTTGCTGGATAAGTGAAACGAATTGAATTAAGCCAATCGCAAAACACACACGTAATAGCACGTGTCGCGCTCTATAAAATACTCTCCAAGTGGTGTTATTAGCGGCCCGCTAACGGCCGCAAATGACACGTGTGCAAACCTGCCCGGCGCGCCGCACTTGCGACGCAACAATAGGGGTTACGTTCGCTCGGAGCGCTCCGCCGTGCGAGCCTCGCATGCCGCGCTTACATCGGGGCCCGTAATAGAGACCTTGTTCCGTATAATTTGCGCGGCCGCGGAGCCGCCCGGCCGCCGAGCGGTAAGCGCCGCGGAGCACGCCACGCCATAGACAACCAAATAAAATACAAAAACTTGTTATCTTCCATCTATAACCGCCGCATATTGTTACTACAGAAATTTGTATCGGGTACCGGAGTATGAAAGTTTACGGTGCTTAAAACTGTTGAATAGTTGAAGCAATCGAACGAAGTGATTGTTTTAACTGTCTCGAGCCACGGCAGATACAAATTTGTAAATATTATTTACAAACTTGCCTGTTCAATGTTAGTAACATTACACATTTTCGTGTTGTTGACAATTGTAGTCCCAGTTTAAATAATAAAATATAACTTCATACAACAACAAAGGCCAGATGTAACCGTGTATCATCTGCCGTGGACTGGTGTTACCTAAATATAATTTTAAATTTCCTTGTAGGTACAGTCCACCAATAAACTACCAGCTGTTGAAATATTTTGGTGTACAGATTTATTGCCAGTTTTATTTTATGAAAAAAGATAATTGTTATTTTCTGCATTGTTTAAGATGTTCCTGATTATATAAGCCAGTAATTACCTTCAACGCTTGGGTTTTGTTCAAAACAAAGAAAGAAGTGTTGAGAATCTTCGCCGAGACTGAATAAACCACTTGATCATTATCTGCGAGTCGTGCCGGCGGCTCCGTTATCCAAAACAATGTTCCTCATTGTTCCCGCCGGCGAAGGAACAAACAAAAGATTGTTCCAATAGTTTTGTTCCGCCTCGCCCTGACCTTCGCTCCATTGCTCGTTCGTTGCGCGCGCACACTTCGCTGGCTCGGCAGTTTTTGAATTTTTTTATTCGTATTTTTCTTTCTAACTAAATAGGCTCCTCGAATAGAAGTAGCGATCTAGCAAGCGTAGGATGTGCAGTGGCCACTCCTCCCCAGGGCACGGGTGAGCGTACCGCTGCTTCGAAGCGAAAGATGCGTAGCGGTGATTCCGACACGGATAAACTGTTCTTATATGAAGTGTGATATCCTGTAAATCTAAACATAATTCAAGTATGCGTAAAAGGAATAATATAAAGGGAGCTTACAAAGTACTTATACCGTAACATTATCACGTAGCGATCCACGGGCCTCGCTTCCAAAGAGTATGATTTAACTTTCTCATCACAGAGCACATTTGTTACTTGAATTTTAATGATTCCTTACGTCATGCAATGTGTGAAGAACATTGATAATTAATGGCGAGTACACGCTCATGAGGATTACATTGAGCTGCTCGCACACGAGAAGGTCGTTAGTGTTTTTGCGCAGCGCCAGATCATGAATGAGTTCTGATGCGTTTTTGCGGTTCCGCTCATCTGCGCGCGGCTCAATCTACACGTGTGGAAAAACGTTTAAGAATATTTGTTACAAGAACCAGGTGACTACTTTAAACACGAGTGAATTAAGCAGTTTTATATCTTTTTACGTTTATAACTCTTTATGATAGAATCGCCTCATGTTAATCGGTCACTGCCGCCCAAAGAGATCAATTATCGAAACCGAACATACTTGAAGTTAATAACAGATGCGTCGCTCCCATATCTATCACTAAAACTTTTAATATTCGTAAAATCCGAATCTTCCGCTAAGGAAACCTTGATACATAAGCTCGTACAACTTCATTTTAAAACACCGATCCATCTCAATATAAACCCGTCCGACTCTGCTACGATACTTTATTTATATACTTTTAAAACAGCAATCGTGTGTTTGATCTAAAGATATGATAATATATTTTTAATGATATTTCAGCGAGCGTATAAATGTTGCGGAGCGAAATAAAGGCGGCGGCGGCGGTCGTTAGCGTTTAATATTCGTCGGAAAACTGAGATTTCAACTTTCAGCGGTAAATTCTGATCCGCGTAATTTGTGGTGTTTCAACGAATTGAAAGTTTTTCAGCGCTCCGCAAATTAAGTGGTTTACGCAACGCATTACAGTTACATAAACTTGAAGCCGCGAGTTGCGCGCGTGTCGCTCCGCGCCACGACATACGTGCCGCGAGAGGGCGCTCGATGTGTTTTGGGATATTTGTTGAACAAACAGTGAGACATTGTCTTTATGTCGTCCAGTTAAGTATATGTTGGTAGTGAATGTTTATATTAATATTTTATAAGAGACTTACCGATAATCGTTCATATTTACCAATGATGTTCAATTACGTGTTAAAACAAAATGACTTTTTCATTTGGTTTTATCACTTACAGCGATTTACAAGATTTTAAATACTTACCGGATAAAGCGATGATTCCACAGCGAAAAGTGAAAACGTTTAAATCAAATAAAGTGCGAGTCCGAAAACCGTAATTTCGGACGAATTGAATTTTAAAAATTAACAGACACGACGAATTTGCTCATCAAAATTTTACGATGCGCCGGAAAAAGGAAATTTTCATAGGGCTCACAATCGAAAAGTTAAATTGAAATCAATTCGCGTTCCAGTGGGGGGAGTGGAGGGTGATTGTGGCGCCGGCAATTAGCCATCAAATATGCAAACCGCAAGCGCTACACGTTTTAATTTTCATGACGGAAGACGGCGCGCCCTCGCGGAGCGCCGGAGGAACATATTGTATCGTATTCATTTTATAAAACCATAATAAGGCTCTTTGTTCCCCAGCGGCGTCTAAACGGTCTAAGCGCTGTCATTATCACCGACCCATTATTATCAACCGCTGGGTCCGGGTTTCTTTGCGAATGCGAAGGGTTAGGTCATAATCCATCACACTGACCAATTGCGAATTAGTAGACTTCATATTACTTTGAGAACTTTATGAAGAACTCTAAGGTATGTAGGTTTCCTCACGATGTTTTCCTTCGCCCTTAAAACAAATGGTAATAAATTTTTAATACACATATAATAATAATCGGAGGTGCGTGCATGGGATTTCAACTCCAGCGTTAGAGGCCGGAATCTTGCCACTGCCACTGTGCCACCACTGTGCCATCACTGTGACACCACTGTGCCATCACTGTGACACCACTATGCCACCACTGTACCACCACTGTGTGATCACTGTGCCATCACTGTACCACCACTGTGACACCACCGTGCCATCACTGCCTTTGTCGAAAGTTTAACGTTACGTTACAACGTTATACGTAATTTGGACCTGGATATTTGAAACCGTCAATACACCGCCGGCTTTGAAGGGCTCTCCTCACTGCTCTTTGTAGAGATCATTTCTTAAGATTCCGATAATGTCTTAGAAGGGAGCAAATGAAGGAAAAGTTTACGTGTTTTCACATGTAGACCATCTCAAGTTTGTAAATTAATCCATTGGTTAAACATTAGACCGACGACGTTCAACGATCGCGTTCTCGCACCTCCGTTGTTCCACTTAATCGAAATGTTTCTTTTAATTATTCACGTTGGTATCTAGTATTATGTTATATTGTAAGATGTTGAATATCGATATCGGAGCGAGAAACTGTAGAAAAACAAACCAATAATGTATCAAACATTTACAGACATAAAATAAATATACAGTTGTCGAAACTAGGGCAGGCCTGACGACTACTGGGGACTAACTACTAGGGTATAACTACAACGATAAATTACGTAGCTTACAAGTGAGAAGCGATAGGTTCCGCTTCTGACTCATAAAATATTTGTATCATCGCTTGCCTAGTACTCAAATATTCGTGTGTAAACATTTACATTATTAACACTCGCAGGCAGAAATACTTGTACGTTATTTTATTCCAAAAGTTATCTGGATAACGAATATTTTTTAATTTTATTTGAATTTCTGTAGTGAGGTCGAAATATTTTCTCTATCATTTAACTAATATAATACCCAAGCGTATATACAAAAAATATATATAAAAATACACGAAAAAAATCCCCACCTGCTCGTGCTGCCTCGTCCCCCCGCCTCCTCGCCCGTCGCGCTGCCTCGCCCTCCCGCCGCCTCGACCGCCTCGCCCGAACCAAAGCTGCTGTCACAAAATCGCTCTCAAACGCAAAGAGATTAAACGTCCCACATGCACTTCCGCTGCATGTTCCTCTTTAATTCTTTATGTCTTTATTCGTTGATTGTGCACACATTTCAGGACTTTGAGCCTCACCGTGAGATATTCACCTTTTTATTTTAGTAAACGTAATTAATCTTCCCATTCGCAAGGTTTACATGTATGAGGGGATTGAATTATTTCTTATTAGACATTATTATCATCATTCATCATTATCAACCCATTAATGTCCCACTGCTGGACACAGGTCTCCTCTAAGAATATGGGTTAAGCCATAGTCCACCACGCTGGCCGAGTGTAGATTGGTAAACTTCACACACCTTCGAGAACTTTACAAAGAACTCTCAGATGTGTAAGTTTCCTCACGATCTTTTCAAGTGATAATTAATTTCTAAAACGCACCTAACTTCGAAAAATCAAGTTGCGTGGGGGGCTTCAAACTCCGGACCCCCAGTGTGAGAGGCCGGAATTAGCACTTAACCACTAGACTATCATTGCTTGATGGACTTCCCTGTCATTATGTCCAATAATGACAGGGTACTCCATCAAGACATTCTCTGACGCAACATTACCATGAGAATAATATTTTAGTCTTACATATTAATAACGTACATGAACATCATATGGTTACCCATTCTATTTGCACACTTTAGGCGTATGAGTTCGATAATGAACGTCAACCACGACTTACATTAGAATGTAGCGCGGAGAAGTACTGAGTGCTGTAGGCATATAATAACATATATGCCTTATAAGGGGTTCGGTCTTAATAAACATTACGCGAGGGTGACAGCCGGCGGACGCACAGACGCACGTTGCGTATTTAACTAAATTATTTTACTACAATTGCAGACTAACAATTTATATGCATTCTTGCGATAACCGAACAGTTTCAAGAAAACTGACTGAATGAATGAAACGGAAAGAAACTGAATTCAGTCATATCGTACTAAAACTGCTTATAGTACATGACCCGCGTGGCGCAGCGGTCACGACACAAATCGGCCGCGCAGAGGGTTCCAGGTTCGAGTCCCAACCCGCCTAGCAAGATCTAAGTGGCTTAAAGTCCTGCTCTGATTCTGAGTTTTTGTGTACTTGTCTTTGTACATGGCATCCACGACACAGATATTCCCAATATGAGACAGTGGGCATATGCAGCGTTATCCAAACAACAGCATCAAATAATATAGAACTATCGTCAGCACTATTCATATAAAATGTTTACGTGTCTTAAAACGGGAATAGATAAATACGCAATAATCACATGAAAACAATTCCATTCGCTAAATTTGGCATTTGTCACATATTTGAAGGAACGTGAGGAGTTTTACGATTTTTGTCGAGGTTTAAATTCTGTTGGATCAATTTATTGAGAGTGAGAAGCAGTATCGATAAACCCCCGCACATGCTCTTAAAAGTAACTTCCTTTTCCGTTCCATTCACTTTCAATAAAAACTTGAAAGCCAGAGTGCTAAGACGTTTAGTGAAAGAATTCCTTAGCGCCGACTCGCGCCGGCGCCCAGGGCTGTAAAGAATAACTCGACGGCTCCCTTAAGTGGCGCAAGGTCGCAATTTACGAGGATCTGGGCCCTCGGAGCCCAGTTTAACAGATAGCTCGTCGCTCTAATCAAATGCAAATTAGCTCACCTACTAAGTTATAGCCGAACAATGAAACATGAAGCGGGGGATGCTGATGAAATTCCTCATTTTTATTGAAGTTCAAATAAGATAATAAGAAAAAGGGTTTGCTTAAACTTATTCGAGGAGTGAACATTAAATATCTAACGGTATTCATTTGAGTTCAGCCTGATTACACTTTACTTGCGCTAGAGTTTTGATTTGTATTAGTGTTTCTAAAATATATTTATCAACTGATAGCACTCAATATCTACTACTACTGCCACTCATTTATTTCGAGCAACATTAATTTATTACTAAAATAAATTGATGTTTCTTGAAATGATTTTCTAAAGACAGTAACACCATTTGTAACAACGCAAGTAGCGTATATAAAAGTCCAAACAATTCTCCAGTAAGCATTGCTCGAGAATCGCGACTTCGGCACACTTGCAGATATTGGCGCTCGCTTCACATTCTGTTCACATGGAAATTGAGAAAGTTGCGGCCGATAATCTTTTCACGTTGTCGCATATCATCATCTCACTGTTAGCTACTAAATGTGTTTATTGTTTGCGTTTGCTTATAAGTTGTCCATCCAGGCGTGCAATATACAGTAGAAACAACAACAACCTAATCAGTTAAAACTTCTGTGAGTGCGTAGCGAAGCGGCCAGTCCTGCGGCCAGTCGGCGGGG
>DWKL01004780.1:0-10344 GCA_018249415.1 Phareas burnsi
AAATATTTTTTAAATTAACATTTATCATTTCATTTCCTATATGCTCCAATTTTACATGAAGTACCCAATTCAGTGGAAGCAACATATCTGCGATTAACTTCAGATCTCCTGTTCTATTGAAGCGGCTTACAGACACAAAACACGTAATTCTTGTGTTTCGGTTGGAGAGGTGCGGTTGGTGGGTAAAATTCCTCAGGAGTTGGTGGGTCCTCAGGAGTAGCGATGCATCTGCATACAACCTGTGAAAGGACAGTCCGGTTTGAGGTAAATGTGGGTGTCCATGGGCTGCAGTGATCACTTAACATCAGGTGACCTGCACGCTCATTTGCTACTCTTCCTCATAAAAAACACACATATATATGTATCCAAAAGAAAAGTCTCACACAATCATAATATCGCACAAAGGACACAGAAACATGATTTGCATTCACACCTTCACAATCTCGTGTCTGTGACCTCACCAGGGCATCAGTTGCAACTGCCTACCGAATCTCGAAACATATTAGTCACAATTGACCGCGTTCAGGTCGCCTCCTTCGCATTTTTACCCTGTAATATTTATTTGTAGTTACACACATTTATGAGTGGCAGTTAGCCAGGTTCGTGGACTATAGCCTAACCCTTCTCATTCTGAGAAAACCTTCGTTGATAATGTTGATGATGATTATTGTGTTTATTTACCTACTAATATTTATTTTACAGACAGTCAAGAGCCTTGTCACAGAAGAAGTCGCCAAGCAACTAGCAGAAAGGGACACTAATAACACGAAAGATAAAGACAAAAGGAATCCTGATAAAGACGAAATCAATTCAAACCAACCAACTCAAAAACCTAATAAAGAAGAAACTCAAAAGGCAGAAGACAAAGAAGTAGTTCAAGTAAATAGTGGGAAGAATGAAGTGAATGCTCAAACCATATACGGTTATTCAGTAAATGGTGACCACGTAACCAACATATTTGTTTTTTATCCGAACAATAATACAGATATTAAGGCTCTGATGAATGACTCCAGTGACAAAGCTGTTACTAATAATAACGTCACTTCAGATGCAACTGATATTGATACATATATTGATACAGATACTTCTGACAAAGTTGATAATAATAATACGATTGCAATACCCCATACAACTGAGACTGAATCTACCATAGCTACTAGTGACGGTAACAAACAAACAGAAAATATTGAAGGAAACACAGCTGAAATTACTAGAGATACCATAATTGCGGATAGCACGGCAAGTATAAGTAGTGGTGTTACAATAGAGGAGAGTACACAATCCACTCCAAATAGTATAATCGATACTAATACTAGAGAATGGTTAACTGTCAGCAGTGATAAATATGGTAGTACGATTACTACTGAGAAAATGTTAAACACTGGATTTGCTACAACAGAACACGTATTTGATAGATTTACTACGGAACCAATTATGGTTACTACGCACCCATCTTCAACAGACACAGAAACAGTTACTACAATTAAAACAGAACAAACTACAGTCATTAATGAAGGTACTGAAAATCAATAATACTTAAAAATATTTAATCGATTTTAACAACGTAGACGAAATTATATCATTATATTTAAATTGCTTTACATTAAAAGGAACTTACTACTTAAGTTGATAAGAATCTAACTAAATTTTACGTAGTAACCAATCTTATTGTCCAGGATCAACAACTATGGAAATTGAAATAGATAGTACCGAATTAGTTACTCCAGAAGCCATAACTAAAACGGAAGGGAATAAAAATCCGTTAGAAGAAAACAACATTACTACAGAAAGCTTAAAATATACTACTTATGAAGGTACTACAAGTATAGAAAAAGAAATTGAGAATGTTACACGGAGTATACAAGATAACACACTAGGTGAAGCCACTACATTATTACTTGAAGAGAGAAAGGAACATAATTACGACACATTTACATATTTACCTACACAAATCGTTAGTCACGTAACTGATGATTTTATCGCAGATATCGACAGATATATTGAAACTACATCTGAATTTCGTACAGATTCTACAAGCCCTAACAATGACGTAACAACGTTGTCGCCGACAGAAAATGTTACGGAAATTGACCAAACCAAACCAAACTTAACTACTGTTGCAAATGATATTTCTGAAAAAGTCATAACTGCAAGTTATGAAGACATAGATGTCGTTTCAGCAAAAGAACTTTCTAAGAATATGACTATACGTTACCCTGAAGACGACACACCTATATATTCAATAAAAAATATTATAGAACCAAGTACTGCTGAGCCAATAGAAACTACTTCAGTAAATTATAGTTTTGAAACAGTCACAGCACAAAATGAAGAGATGGAACGGATGACTAACAGACATAAAACAGATCATTTAAATAATAAGTTCACTACTGTATTTCCTATCACTACGATGAATAGCCTTGAAGTCGTAACTACACCGCCACCTATAGATGATATTACGGAAATAAATATTAACTTAAATATTTCAACAACAGTAAGCAGTGATACTAAAACAACTGCTACAACTACAAAATACGAAATGGTGAATGTTACGGAGAGTATACCAGACGATGGATACACAACTCATGAGAACGTTTTAAACAATATATCAGATGGAGCCATTATGTTATTACCTCAAGACACAACGGAACATAATTACGATTCATTTACTCCTTTACCTACAGAAATCGATGATCTCGTAAATGATGACTTTACTACAGAAACCGACAGATATTTTGATACTACCACTGAACTTCTTAAAGGATCTATAATAAACAATCGTAACGATGACGTAACAGCATCATCAACCGCGGAAAATGTTACTGATGAAGCAAATGTAACTATGACAGCAAAAGATTTTGTAACAGAAGATTATGAAACTGTAAGTTATGAAGGCTTGGATATCGACGCAACAACAGAACTTTCTAAGAACACGACTAAACACCACCTGGAAGACCACATCGCTACGACTTCAACAGAAAATATTACTGAACCAAATGAGCCAAGCAAACCTACTATACTAAATTATATTTTTCAAACAGAGAGAACTATACATTATGAAATAAATAAAACAGATAATTTAAATAACGAGTTAACTGCAGTATTTCCTGTAGACACTACAACGAATATAGATGAAGACGTAACTATACCAACAACTACAGATTATGTCACAGAAATAGTTATTAAATCAAATGTTACATCAACGGCAAGTACTGATACTACAGGATATGAAATTGAAACAGTTGTAAATATTACAAAACGTTTGCAAGATGACAATACATATGCAACTGATAAGAATATTTCGAACAATATACTAGATGGAATCACTACATTATTGCCTAAAGACACAACGGAACGTAATTACGATGTATTTACACCTTTTCCCCCAGAAATCGTTGTAATAAATGATGATTTCACCGCAGAAACCGGCAGATATATTGAAACAACCAGTGAATTTCTTCAAGATACTAAAATAAATACCACTAACGAGGACATAACATCATCATCGACAGAAAATATTTCAGAAACTGACATACCAAACTTAACTACAATTATAAATGCTATTTCTAGAAATATAACTGCAAATTATGAAGACATAGATATCGATTCAACGACAGAACTATCTAAGAACATGGTTATACATAATCCTGCAGATCGTACACCTGTGTCTTCAATAGAAAATATTACTGAACCAAATACTGATGGTCCAAGTAAAATGACTTCAGGAAACAATATTTTTGAAATAACTACAGCTACACATTATGAAGAAGATAAAACAGATGATTTAGATAACGTGTTAACTACTGAATTTTCTGTAGAAACTACAACGAGTAGTCGTAAAGACGTAACTACACTATCAACTAGCGATACTATTACCGAAATAGATATTAATACAAAAAATACATCAACATATAGCAGCGACAACAAAATAACAGAATACAGAAACAACAAAGATAATATGGATGTTATAATTAATGCGTCAACTACTGAAACCATTACGTCAGAGTAGACAGTCTTACAAATGAGAAAAATACATCAATAAATATGAATAGTGTCACAGAAGTAAATACTCATAAGACGACAACAATATTTAATGTATCTGAAGTGACTGATAATGACAATATTAATAGTAACGATTTTTCTTCAACAGCAATTAGTATTTCTGAGACAAATGAAAATGTCAGCAATAATTAAACAATTAATATAATTAACGAAACAACCACTGAACTATCTGTAGATACAATAATTATTATTCTCAGCCCGAATCTACGACACCATTCCCTATAAATAATATTACTGAAATAAACGCACATTTAAACATAAGTACGTCAACAAGTGACATTGAAATAACACTGGGAAATGATAAAGAAAATGGATTGCAAGCTTTTAATGGCGATGCCACTACAGAATTTAGTACATATACAACAGTAAATAATCCTCAAGAAACAGCCGTCAGTCACCAAAGAGCTCAATAAAATAATGTAGAAATAATTAATAACGATAGAGAAATATCAAGAACCATACATACTGTTACCGCAGAAACAGAGACTGAAAATGAGCAAGAAAACAGAACAGACGTTTTAAACAATGAATCAACTATGGATTTTTCTGCATACTCTACAGTCAGTCATTCCTACAAACCATACCATCCTGTAGAGAATATTACAGACATTAAAAATCACAACGCCAAACCACAAAATCGATTGTCGCTATCAATAAAGAAAATAAAATAGGTCAATAATGATACAACCACTGAATTTTCTAAAAACCGTTCGATGAATAGTTCCCAGGAAGCCTTCACTCGAAGAAATAATAATTATTTACGCCACAGAAGCAACAACCGTGATAAGTAATGAAAATATAAGCAAGGAAATAACAGAATTATCTGAAGTTGTTACCGCAGATAGTAATTAAGTGCACGTGTATATGGTTACAATTCTGCTGTACTTAAGCTAAAATGTCGTTATCCAATATCTAGTGGTTTTGATTTTGAGGTTCACGTCTAATTGGCTCCAACCCTTTTTGTGTCCCACTGCTAGGCACGGGTCTCTTCCTACAACTGGAGAAGGACTAAAGCATACTCCATCACTGCTCCAATGCGGATTGGTGTAGATACGGGTTAGTAGCCAACCCGTGCTGAACCATCAACCTTGAAAACAAACCATCCACAAGGCCTCCGACAAGGTTTAACGACTGTTATCCAGAGATAAAAACCGGAACCGACAGCTTTAAGGGCCCTGCGAAGCACGGAAGCGCGTTTGTAATTTAGCCACTAGCGGTCACCCATCCAACTGCCTTGTAGCTTAACTCAGTTGATCGCTTAGACATACGACATATGCGTCTAGAAGCCTATTTTTATTAAATTACCTTATTTTTGGCTATAAACTCGAAAAGTCTTTAGGTATGTAACGGCATTATAACTTGAGGATGGCAGAATTATAAATATTATTTAATAATTAAATAAAAATAAAGTCTTTTATATTATAAATATTTACGTTTTATTGAGTGTGGCCGGCAACCTCACCTCTAACCGAAACACAAGAATTGCTTCACGGCGGATTGTCAGAGCGGCGGCAGTACTTCCCCGATCGAACTACAATTCTACTATTTATCAGAATTATTAATAAATAAAACATCATTATATAAATGAACACAGTTTATTATTAAATCCTAACTTAATAACAAATTTCAGCTGTATGGCACATTTTTCAAAGTAATTACGTCTTCACGGACTAAATTTTATAAAATTCATTCAAAATGTAAAACCGATAACCTTAATTGTGTGATACAGACATTTTTAACATTATTTCCATTTGATACACCACATTAATATAATTTTGAATTGAAAATTATTTTCTTATATTTAATACGCTTATTACTTTCACAACATAATACACTACCAAAGATATTTTTATGTCTAGATTAGAACTAGAACAAAGACCACACAAAGGATTACTTTATTTTTAACGTCTGTGTGTACGTTCGCTGTATGTGTGTGCATGGTGTTTGTATGGGGCCAATATCGACTAATTTCAATACCTATTATTTTCCATTTTCCCGTCACGCTATCTGGCTATAAACAGAATCTTCGTGAGCTATAATATATATTTGTGTACCCTAGTTTTTATCTCATGGAATTAACATACAATCCATTACTGAACTGCAGATATGGACAACTTTAACCAACCCCAAGGTCTTGCTTCCAACTAAGGGTCGATTACGCTGAACTTTCGTTGCTACTAGGTTCAGGCTGTTTCCACCCGTTACAATTATCGTCGATTAAATAGAAAAATATTTTTAATTTTTTTTTTATGTGAGAAGAATAGCAAACGAGCGTGCAGGCCACCTGATGTTAAGTCACTGCAGCCCGTGGACGTCATCTAACCACAAACACGACTGTCCTATCCGAGGTTATAAATAGACAAGTCAATACTAAAGAACTGTGATGGTCGCCTCGCTATAAATAACCGCGCGTCCCCAATCGAAACGCAAAAAGCTTCACGGCGGATTGTAAAGGCGGCAGTGGTACCTCCCCAGGCGAACCATATTATTAATATTCTGATTATTTTTATTTTTATCGTAAAATTTCGTTGTGACTTTAAATTGGGCGCTATAAATGGTGGAAGATCTACCCAATACGGTGTGTAACTATAAAGTAGAAATGTCACACGCGACGTCTGGTATCAATATAGTGAATCTTAGTTTCATTATATTGAAGATTTTTATGAAAACATAGATAAACAGGAATTTCGATAAAAGAAGATGAAATATTTGACATGTCACTTTTCTGTTTAACCGACGATATAACACCGCTTGAAAGAATAGGTAGATTTTTAATTGATGCACGATATATGCCTCATCTCCACCGCCACATTGGAGCAGCGTGGTGGAGTATGCTCCAAGCTTCCCATTGTGGGGAAAGACCTGTACCCAGCAGTAGGACATGAAAAAGGTTGCAGCCTCAAAATGTCAAAAAAACTAGAGACATTGAGGATGATTTTCAGATTTACTGATAAAGTTATCCACTTTTATGACAAGTTTAAGGGGTCATCTATAAGTTAAGTCACACCTTAAGGAGGTGGAAGGAGCCAACCAAGTGTGACATCGTGTGACAAGGACGAATCATAAGCTTTGTGACGTAACATGTATAATTCTAATTTTTAGATATTATCAACTCTATGTACAATTCTATAAGGTACACATCACAAGTTCACGCTGTGTGTCGCGCGTCGCCTTTGACATGCGCCGAAATAATTTGACAAGGGCTGTTTTAAATTAATAATTTTTAAAATTGAAATATCAAAATACGTGTTGTCACACCAGGAGGTCGTCACACAAACGAACACGTGACCAGGACAAGGAGGGATTCAATAATCATGACATTTGTGAGACGTAATCTATGGATGGTTCCTTATATAAAAACATTATTTTTCGAAATTTGTGGATAGGCTATCAGGCAGCTAAAGTGTTTGAAAACGTATCCTAAACTCATTAGACACATGTCGTATTTTTATACAAAATCTATCAAATAACTGCGGATAAGTTTATCAACAAATAGTGAAAGCGTGAAACAAGTCAAAAGAGCTGTATAAGTGGCATAAGTTACACGCTTACTGTAATGCACAGATTAAAATTAAATCCTTCGATTGTGTAAATGGCATACCTTTCGCGAGTACCGCATTGCACAGATTAAAACTAAATTCTTTTTTGTGTTTCCCGTTGAGATGCGGTATTTATGACCTATATTCTTAGACCGTTGTGACAAGCTTACCTCCACAGTCAAACTAGCGTGCAAAATAAAAAACTCCACAGATTATACATATTCATACCTATCAAAGCGAATGAAGATAAATAATTGCTTAATCTTAATAATGGCAGTTAAAATTATTTTATCTAAATAGCTACACAAAAAAATATTTCATTTCAGCCATCTTTAAAAATATAATAGTAAATTAATTTCGATAATTCTTAAAATGAAAATATAATTGCTATAAATTTATTATATTTCTCCACTTAAAATTGCCAAAATCGGTACATTTAATTACATAAGACCCTTTGTTTATATGTATAATAATTGATATAAAGTGTAATATTAAATATAAGAAAGGCCTGAGTATTAAAAGGTGCGCAGTAGGAACATTGGTTTATTTATATAAAGTTGTCATTTATCACTCGCCTTACTGCGAGTTTATTAACTGAAAATTAAAGTAATCTTGCTACATATAAATATCATTTAATAAGGAACAGGTAAATGTCTTTTTTAAAACTTTATAAATATATTATGTGTATATTACGAATATTTTTCGTAAATAGAAAATAAATATATGTATATGTATATTTTTTGGAAATAAAGTGGCATTATTTTTCTTGTATCCATAGATAAATATTTTATAATAACATTTTATTCGGTTTTTGAATTTATACTTATACTTATTTTAGCGTGTTTAATAAAATTATGTAACACATAATATATTAGCGTGCGACAAAATTAGGCGCGCCAATGTAACACATAAATTATTAACGCGTGAGGAAATTGTGTGCGCCAATGTCACATATAATTTATTAGCGCTAGATAAAGTTGCACACTCCGATGTAACAAATAATCTATTATTTCATTAAAACTATTTTGTAGTATTTGGTCTATTGGTCGTTTGCTCAGGTAAATTTTTTTCAATGCTTAAAAAATATACTTTTTAATTACGCCAAATAAGTAAAGCTTCTTACATGCGTACACAAGTACACACACGCTCTTTTTTTTTTAAATCAACAATAAATATTTTATAATAATATTATGTTCGTTGTTTTACGGAAACAAGTTGGCATTCTTCTTCTTTTATTTAAAATTATAAATATGACAAATAAAAAATCTTACGCGAAATTAAATTCGTCTCTCTGAAGCACGGAAACTTCGTAGGAATTTAGCCTCTAGCGATCACCCGCCTAGCGCCCAAACACGTCCTACGTTGCTGAACGTCAGTTATGGTGTGCATAAGCCGCGGGGATATGGATGTTTCATTTGTTATTCATCATCATCAACCCATTAATATTTCACTGCTGGGCACGGGTCGCCTCTCAGAATGAGAAGGGTTAGGCCACTGTCCATCACGCTGGCCAAGTATGGATTGGTGGAATTTACACACCTTCGAGAATTTTACAGAGAATTTTCAGATGTGTAAGTAAGTTTATTCACGATGTTTTTCTTCGCCGTTAAAGCAGTTAATAATTAATTTTGTTAATTTAATAGCAGTGCACATAAAATCGTGGTATGTAATAACAGTATCTATTAAAAAAATGCACTGATCGATATAAAGTTAGCTACTTTTCTCACATCCCAGAGATTTAACATTTTTTTTTAAATATCACTAATAACTTAATTTAATGGTGAAGAACTTACACGTCTTAAAATTGCCCATAAATTTCGTACGTGTGTGGAG
The DNA here is from genome assembly GCA_018249415.1 of Phareas burnsi. NCBI lineage: Eukaryota > Metazoa > Arthropoda > Insecta > Lepidoptera > Hesperiidae > Phareas > Phareas burnsi. The sequence goes on from DWKL01004780.1 coordinate 9,435, forward strand.
TGTACAAATCCGCACTTGACCAGCGTGGTGGACTAACACCGAGCCGTGGTGGAGACCTGTGCCCAGTGAAACATAAGTGGTTGAACGATGATAAATAGGGATTTTTTTAATAGTTTCGAATAACTCAATAGACTATCGTCATAAATGATTTATTATTTCCGTTACGTAATTTAATGGCTATAAGGTTCCAGTAACAGCAATTATGTGTGCACCATGTGGAATTAGTGGTCTTGTTGGCCTTGTTTTCTTAGTTACCTTTGACATTTTCCTTATTTCATCGTGATTCAAGAAGATATAGGTATAGGTATTTATTATAAAAGCCATATTGAAGACCTCCGCAGATAAGGGTTCTTCTACCAAGCCACATTTGAGCATAAGGATAGTTAATAAGTGGTAAAACTATAATAGTTCATCCGAGCGTGGAACGAGTATACACTCATTCCACGCTCGGCCTATACAGGCCACCTGATGCTAAGTGGTCTCTTCGGCCCATGTTCACCCACGTTTAACCTCAAACAGGTCTGAAGTCACGTCTGATCTGGGATCGTTCGTAGATGTATCACTACTCTTAAGGACTAAGATAGAGGCCTCGCTTGTAAGTTTAAGTAGTCTTGTATATTGTATAGGTGGTAGAACTATAGTTCGTCCGGGGAAGTACCATCACCGCCCGCATCATCCGCTAGCCGTCACCCATCCAACTTCCGATGGCGCCCGACGTTTCTTGACATCGTTGATCGGTTAAGATCTATGCAAGCCGCGATCCTATGCGCTCTTCAATAATGTGTACACACAAAAAATCGGTTATAATTATATTTCTTTTACATATATCAAAGTATCAAATCAGTAGTACTAACTCAAATTATCCTTATCACTTTACATGGGATATAGTTTATAATAAACAAACCAAATT